>KN475562.1:55810-77286 GCA_000787095.1 Periophthalmodon schlosseri | reverse complement strand
CTAGTTGTTGACAGTAAAGAGTATATGTCCAGTAAACAACCCTAAGGTGTGAACTGTCACCTGAGTCATATTTTGCGTAATGGTTCATGCCCCTAATGAGTCACGCAGCTCCATGATTAGCCGTGATTAGCCCAGTTGCTTAATTTGTGTTGGTTTGGGTCTCTGGATGGAGATGCAAATGGGAGGTGTATTTTGAAACCATCTGAAAGCAAAGTGGAGTTAACTTTGACTAAGTAGTAATGTGTTTTTTTATTTTAGCTTAATTTATCTGTTGAGTACTTCTTGCACATTCATCACTGTTGGGCAAACTCAACTCTCTGCAGGCTTACCTCCAAATCCTGAAATATTGACCTGACCCTCAGCTGTAGCCGGCTCCCTTCTTTCCATACGCCTCGCCCCTTGTCACTGGTGTCCTTGTTGTGTGGCTATGTGTATGCATGTGTGAGTGAGGTGTCAGCATTTTGTCTGAAATCATTGCACCGATAGCCTGTCAGTCCACCTTAAGGGCGCAGCAAGGAGAAGCAGCGCTCACCTTTGCCACCACTGACATTTTAATTTGTCACTGCTGGACATTCTGTTTCCATCAATAGCACATCAATGCATCAGAGCAAACGACCCGGGACACTGGGGGATTTGGGGATTCGATAGTATTGATAAACACGCCTGATTAAAGCTTCAGTGTGTGGCTGCAAAAGTGAGTGAGCATAGATGAAAAACATGAGTGGACAACAGGTCATCAAAATTTGAACTAAAGTAAATCGTATGGGGATACTTTGAATGACTTTATAGGAGAATGTTTTAAGAAATGCAGTTAAAATTCCTGGAGCCTCTCATTTTTTCGGCTCTGTGCCAAAATTCATCAATTTCTACTAATTTGATGCAAATTGTTGCAATAATAGATTCTTGCTGATACAAGTCAAAAAGTTGCTGTTTCATTGCCGGGCTGGACGTCAGTGTGTGTGTCAAAGTTTTGCATCAAAGTTGAGCCAAAATGATTCATAATAACGGCACATTTAGAAAAGTTTTAAAATAAAACGCTCTAAAATAAGATTAAACTATTTATAAGGCATCACTAATATGTATCTTACAACTGGAAGTGAGGCAAGACTACACTATAAAAACAAAGAGAGAAACAGAAAGGTCGTCTTTAGTATCATGAAGACTAGCAATTACTATGATTGGGAAGGTGCAAAACTTGTTAAATTAAATGCTTTGCCAATGATTTGCCATAAAAAAACATGAGGTGAATAATTTTGGACACAGATTTTATTTAAAAGATGATAATAAAACTATATGTTCAAATGAAACTATTATATTTCCAACTAAGCCTGCCCTTCCTACTTATTTGTACAAAGTTGGAGAGCCTGGTGCCCAACTCCCAGCAAATGTGAGCTCCCAAATGCTTGTGGACAACCTAATCACACAGAAGACATCTCTTTAATAAGCCTGTGGAGGACTAAACTTTTGACTTATCCCGTCCGAGTTTTGAATACTTCACCTCTGGATTTGGTATAAGTCATTTTGGGCTCAAATGTATACATTCATTAGGCCCCGGTGGTGTTGTCTGACGCTGAGACGTCAATAGGCTTGGCACACCTTGGCCTGTGCTGCCCTTTGAGACTCCAGCATTGTCCTGCCCGTGTCAGCAGAAACACAAGCTACTCGCCCTCCCTCACCAAACTCTCTCTACCCCTCCACAGCCCTCCATCTATCCCCTGCTCGGGCCAGTCCCAGGGGCAGCGGGTCACTCCTAATTGTATGCTAATCAGGGCATTGTGCATGTCTAAATGCTGACAATCGATGGGCGACATCAAGGTATTGTAGCCAATGCAAAAGAGAGGCAGCACAGTAAACAGGGAGGACAGGATGCAGCGGCAGAGCCTGTCAGTCTGACTGCATAACATCCGCTCCAGTAATGACCACTGTCTCTGTGTATTACATCTCTACACTAATGCATTGGTCTATTTATCAAATTCAACAGCGATGAATAACCATGAGCATGTTTTAATTTGTCCACATGGCTCATCAAACTTTTGTCTGCTCTGTACCTTCTGTTTTCTAAAGTTAGCAGACAAAATCAGCGTTCCAGATCTTAATAGTTTGGATAATTCAGTAATCATTTATAATTGTATTACATAAACAAACAAAAAAGTTTAAGTTTAAATAAGTTCCCTACAGTGATCTATAATAAAAAAAAAACACTCCATATAATGCACTTTCTTTCTTCCCTTTTCTTCTTAATTTGTTATATCCTCATCCACGAGTTTAATGTAAATCACCTTGAATCCTGCGTCTTTTTAAAATGACTTCTTTACTTTGAGTCGATCTGCAAACTTACTGCTCTAACAAGTTAAACATGCACAAACTCATGTCATGGTATCTGACGAATAAATGTCTCAATATGGGATGTGGGCTAGTAAAACTGTGCACTGTGTTTGGGTGGGTGTGTTTGTGTGTGCATGTGCTAGTGCCTACGTGTGAACATGGGAAGTGTGAAGGATTTTTATTTCTGTGGCAGTGATGAGAACTACCAAATGCTGTTATGGTTCTTCAAAAACGTATCGTTCTGTCTTGGGTATATGCAGTTTTTAGTTTTGTTAACAGTTTAGCAAAATGAGTCTATTGTTGAGTGCAGTACATTTTCTGAACATCACTGAAATATGTTATTTTCACAAAAAGATGAAGAAGAACCATGAGATTTCAAAAAATATTGCCCCATATTTTGTAGCATGACTAGTCCAGGGGATCGCGTATGTTTGTCTCAGTCTGATACCACACTTCCGTGTCCAGTTAAGTGACCGTAAATTCAACTTTAATTAAAAAATGTCTAATTGAATGTGGCTGCGATCATTAACTTCCTCACTGGTCGAAGTTACTATATTTTGTGCCAATTTGGGTTTTAACTAGCCACAAGTATTTGTATAAGGTATATTTTTCATGTATTATGTGTAATAAATAAAGGCTTTCATACTGGCTTCATGTTGTAATAAATATTCAGATGGAGGTTACGCCACCTGCTCATCGCCATGGTGACATTTTTGCTTTGCTTATGTGCCATGTGTTACGTGCTGGTGCCCCTTCGCCCCATTATCTTACGTGTATTTTATATTTATGTTTGTTTTATGTTTGTTTTACTCTTACTTAACATCAGCCTGTCCAGGGACTAGAGGTGGAAATTAGTATTTTTGCTATAACCTGGCACCATACATCTTTCCTGTTTTTAAAGTCAATGTAAAATTGTGTCCCTGTCCAAATAAAAGCATACCATACCATACCATACCGTACCATACCATTTTGGGGCGTGGCTGTTCGCAGTATAAACAGGCCGCATATCCATGGTGCGCTCTCTTGTGTTCTTGCTCGCCCTCACTGCACACTGCCTCGCCCTCCACACCTGGGGCTCGTGCTCCATGGCTCTGACTGCTGCTCGGTGCAGGCCACACCAGACCTGTTATCTGCAGTTAGGCTTTTTGTGTTTGACCTGGTGGGACCGGTTGTCCTGTTTTCATCTGTTTGATAAGGTTAGTTTGGGGACGTTTTTGGTTTTAGGTTAGTGATGTTAGTTCTGTTTGGCCGCCTCATCAGGTCCATCTTTCTGTTGTTACTTTGTTTTTGGCACGGGAGGGGGTTTTGGGCATTTTAAAGTAAATTAAAATTTACTTAAAATAAACTATTTAACTTTTCGTAACCCGTTTGGCTCCTGTGTCCTCTTTAATATGTTTGATCCACTCGGGTCCTAACACCATCTATGGCATTAAACTTATCTGTCTTGGTAGGTGCCACCAAGACAAATTACAGTTTTGTTTACAGTAATCCCACTGATATTTGTCTTTAAAAATAACTATTCAAACATTTCTCAGCTCTTACCATTCTTAGTAAATTCACTGCGTATTGATTACTTTCAGATAATCCCCCTCGTTTGGTGTTGCCTGTCTTTCCTCCTTTGACCCCCACTATCTGCCTTTTCAGTGTCAGGGGAGTGAAATCCCACCATGCCAAGTCTGCCTGTTTAATCCCTTCAATCACCCATGAATAAGCACTAAAAGTTGTCTGAATGAGTCTGGAATTATTGCCAATGATTGTGCAATAGACTAGTTTTGGGAAAGAGGGGAAGCTCTCTTGTCATTAATTGGTTAAATTGAAGCGGTATTAGTTTGTGTTAAGAGGAGAGCACATAATGATCCAGGGTCAAGTCAGGAGATGGGATTGAGTGGGGAGCAGCGTGTCTGTATTCCAGTGGAGCAAGGTGCCTTAAGGTTAACAATGCGGAGATCTTCACCATCACTCACGAGTCTTTCATCCTGATCCCCTAACCCCTCCCTGCTTTAGAGAGGCAGAGCTAAAATCGCATCATCATGACACCCTGTTTAACATCTTTATGTTTCTTTGTAGGAAAAGATCCCTGCGTTGTAGAGACAACAACCCTCTGTGCACTGCGAGAATAAAAATCTGACTTTCATGCCCTTGAAAATAAAGCACACTAAACTTTGTCGCTCGTAAGACAAGCTTCCTAATGTGAGGGCCTTCTGTTGTCCCACAGGTAACTGCAAGGTTAGCAACTCGCGTACACAAGCCGTCACGATCAGTCAGCTTCAAACATCACTTTGGTCACGCCCACAGTTATGTTTAGTGGTGGTTCAAAGCTGGAGGAAGGCCAAGCTGCACGAGCCCTGGAGTCTGGTGGAGCAAGTCTTGTGTTCTTATTTTATTTATTTATTCTTGAACGGCTGGATAAACGTCTGATGTGGAACAGCAGAAGCAACTTGACAACGCCAGGTCAGTCCCACAAGGACAAAACAGCAGCTTGAAACAGAGGAACGCTAAAGGCTACAGTGATTGGTCCAGTGGTGACTCCAGTGGGGGGCAGGTCACCTTGTCCCACTGGAGCATCAACATGAGCACTGGCTTTCGTACAAGTCCAATACTGTGCATGACTAAGAGATGAAAATGAGAATAAAAAGCCAGGATTCTCTCACTTGGATATGGATCATATAAACATTTAAGCAAATCTCCCCAATGACAACCATGACCCAAAACATTTAATATGTGCTTTAATCTTTTTTAAATTTTAAATCAATGAATCGCTCACATACTATACTCCAGAGTTAAGGCTAGATGGGTTCATGTTAAACCCGTAAGTGCCTCCTTTGACCTGTTACTAGTATTATCCACAAGCCCTTGGACTTGTACTATCACCCTTACTTTTCTCCTTAGTCATGAACCTCTTCCACTCTTCTGTTTATTTGGATTGATGGACTGAGCTCTGAATATAGTATTTTATGCTTGTAGGTCTATTATATATTTAGCTCATAATAAGGCGCAGTCTTTGTCCTTGTTGACTTCTGGCCGTCCTTACACAGTTGGAAAGCACTGTAATGCTATTTATTTTGCATTATTTTCTTGTTATGTTGTTGTGCGGCTTGTGTTGTTGCAGACTCCTCCATGGCACTCCTCTTCTGGTGCTAGACAAGGTGCCAGTGTGAAATCTTCTCAACTTTTCATGGTTAACACAAACACAGTCTTAAACTTAACAGACAAACTTGCGTAGGTCACTGTGAACAATTGCTGGAAGTCTTTTCAGATAAGAAACATGAGTCCAAAGCATGGATATCAAAACATGAATACTTCCGAGTGTCTTCTTGCACATGCTTATGAGAATCCAATACCAGTGAAGCAGCAGTGGCTCTGGTCCAATGTGCTATAAGCCAAATGTACAGTATTTATAGAGTAAAACTGAAAACTGACAAGAAAATAAAAACAAAATCATAAACAATGCGAGGATTCCTCTGGATGCTCAGGTTTCTACTGCCAAAACATCAGTAGTTTTCTGCCCTATTACTAAATGGTCATATTTTTATATAGCGCTTTTCCACCTTCAAGGCACTCAGAGCACTTTACACCAAGGAACCACTCATCCATTCACACACCAGTGTACGCTGACACTGGGGCGAGGTGGGTTAAGTGTCTTGCCCAAGGACACACCGCCAATCTGTGGCTCAGTGGATCTGACCACTCAACCAATGATGTTTTCTGTTGAGAGCAGGATTAGAATCACCAACCTTCAGATCAGAGGACAAACGCTCTACCACCTGAGCTACTGTCGTCCGTCACGATTACTTTGGGGAGGTGCTGTTAGGGCCAGTTTAGTGCTTGGATACATTTCAAGAAGTCTGTAGAGTGCAGACCTCCACCCATATAGACCCATCAGGATGCACCTCACGTGACTCACGTCAGCTCACAGGTCCCTATAGTAAACAGCGGCCTATTGTGTCAGTAGAACGAGATACGGGGCAGTGATTTCTCAATGTTTTTTTAAGGTAAAGTTACTACAAATATTAATGTTACTCCACAGACTGCACTGGAGTCAGACACAGGAAACAACTCCCCAAACCCCCACTGCGACACAAAAATGCACCTAGTTTATATATATACATTTTCGTAGTTAGATATCTGGCTTACATTTGTGAAAACATGTTTGTGGTGCTGCCAGACCTTTACCATTTTGGGCTTTTGGAGAAGGGAAGGACAGAGATAGGCTGTCCCTCTGCAGTGATGGAGAGTTGTGGCACAAAGAATAATATATGAATGTGTGATTGACTGACAGGTGAATTTACACTACAGCTTCATTAAAACTGAAATAAATAATTTACTGAACACTTTGTAAGTAAACAGAAAGTGTGTGTGCGCTGTTACAAGAGAGATTTAGCATTGAATTGTGTGAGCAGCATTAGACAAAGAAACAGAAATGGGGTTAGTGAAAAAGAAAGAAAGATGGAAGCAGTGAAGGCTTGGGGGAGGAGGTGGAGTGGCAGGATGCATCAGTGAGGGACGCAGGAGTGAGCCATGCACTTTTTGGGGGAGGCATGATTTAAAGAGATGGAGATGAGAAGATGAGTTTAAAGTAAAGAGAAGTCAGAACAGAAAACAGCTGGCTCCGAGGAAAGAGGGAGAGAAATCCCCTCATGTGAAGAACAACCTGCATAATTCATGTCCTGCTTCTGTTAGAAAACGCCAGCTTCATCAGGACAGGCCCGTCTTTGCTGTAGCAATGCGGGCGCGTGGCAGACTGGCACACTGTTAGTTAGCGGCATACGCTGACCAATCCCCCACATGTTTCTGTGCACTGCTGTTTGTACATGTGTGTGTTTAGCTGTGATGTGCGCCTTCACCTTGCTTTGCTCTTCACCTCACTCTCTCTGACTGCACTCTACAAGACCATTAGCGCTCCCCCAGGCCTGCAGAGGCAGCTCGGCTCTGTGTTGGCTTTCATGTGTCAGTGAGTAGGCTCATGCGTGTCAGTCCCGCACAGAGCCAGCGCACATGTTAAACGTAGTCGTTTTTTCACTAGATATCTCTGAATGGATGTAGGTGGTGCCAGGTCTTGTGTGTACCGTCATACCTGGACCTTTTATCCCCAAAGCGCACACAAGAACATTTCTTTGTGAGAGGTGCAAGAGCAGATCCTGGAGAATACTGTGTACCGATGCAGGCACTCCTCAGTAGGGTTGCAAAAGAGCTCAGCAGGCAGTCATAGTTTGATCAAAAAGATCCCCAGGTTGCCGAAACTCACAAGCCGTTAGTACTTCTGGCTGCTAGTTTAGCATGGAATATCAAACCTTGGCGTTTAAAAGGGAGCTAAGAAAAAACTCCCACTCCTCTAAGAACCAATATGTTAAAATCAAATGTTGTAATTGGAAAACAAAAGGCAAAGTGAAACAGAGAAAGACAAAATGGAACTGTTTTGAAGTTGTCTGGGTATCCCTACATCATACATGCATATAAAATATAATGGAGTATGAGACTACTCCCAGTGCATCTTCTCTGTTCTAGAGATGTGCCGCTGTCCATGTCTGACCCAATCAATGAGCCCTCACTAAATACTTGCTGCTATCTCCTTCATGATGAGAAAGGTACACCTGACAAAACTCAAGACCAAAATGATCTAAAATGGGCCTAAACATGGGCTAAATCACAAAACTTGGTATGAACAGTGTCACTCTAAATCATCATAAACCCCAACATTAATATTGGACTAAAGCATAAATACCATTGACACGTAGCTAAAAAGAAAAATAAATAAAAACAAAACACATTTGCCCAATGCTGTACAATAAATTGTCAAACATTTAAGAATCTCTTATTGGTAAGAGTGCACAAAATGTTATTTGTGTTGCTATTCCGGACTGTAGAACTTGTGCTGGCTTTGAATTAGTTGAATCTGAACACTGATTTGAACATATTCACCAGCACTGGCCTCTAACCTGTGTTTGATGCTGCAGTGAGAGCAGTGGTGGTCAAAGAACACAGAGAGGGCCTGCTTTGAGTATGCAACGCCCATGAAAATGAACTTAAGTCAGCCACCAAACAAGCAGCTTTTTGATTCGCACTAATTATGAAATGTTTAAACATTCTGTGCATGTTCCTCTCCTGCACTTGAGCCGAGCCCCGCACAGCCGCAGTCTTCAGCGGCCCTTTGACGAGGCTCGTCAATTAGAGCACAGGCCGAAGCGCGGCATGTTAATTCACAGTAAAATATTCCTCCTCCAGTGCTAATTAGGTGCTAGCTGCGGTCGAGGAGCGCTGTTTGCCGAGTGCAAGCAGCCTGTGCTGCATAGCAGTCCCCTGGTATCGTTTGGCTGACCAAAGCAGCCACGATAACAGGGAATTATTTTAATTAACTGGTGCCGCCTTCTGCAGCTAATGAGTCTGCTTAAAACTAAGCTGAATTCTTGCTGCAGTGAGCATGCTCTGGAAAGTGGAGATGCACTCAAACAACAAAATGTGTGAATAAATAAGAAAATGAAGTATGAATAAACAAGTGATCTTTCATCGAGGTGTGAGAGGCTATAGCTCTGCTTCTGTGCGTGCAAAAGCAGAGTCTCTGAGGACGTACACAACGGTACAGTACAAATGTGTGACAGACACTGCAGGCAGGGATAGGAAAACCTCACATACAAACTACATTAAGTCTTAAGACACCTTTGAGACGGCCACTTTTTTGCTTCTCTTCCTTCATCTGAGTCAGAGAAAAGAGGAGGCCTTGAAACACTGCCCAGTCTTTGCACAAAGCGCCAAAGCTGGCTGTTGTCACGGTTATTAGTCTTGAGTTGTGTAACACTGACATTTGCCCCATTCAGAGGATCATTTATCTTTACCAGTGAACCACCTGTATTGTCTGCGCTGCAGGCTCTAGATATCACAAAAGTATCTTAGTTAGGCTCTGATGGGCCAGCGGTGCAGAAGAGCACTGAGGAGGTGACTGTGCGCTCCTGTAATTCCATATGTCTGGAATAAGGCATGACCGGTGTAGCTGCTGACAGCACAGACTAAATGGTGTCGACCTGATGAGTTAATCGCCATCAGGAGCAGAGCGAGGGTTCGCCCCGAGCACTGAGACAACATAGCACATATTTAACTCAAATGAGTGTCCGTGGCCCCAAGTGAAACGCAGCAACTCTCATTACCTTTACGTGGGAGCTGGACTTTAAATTAGTCAGCAGGGCACATTCATAAGCCTGCCTGAATTCTCCTCTTGTAAGCAGCTAAAATGTGCTACTATACTTCATCTGCACATCACACATAACACTATCATGCTTCGCTTCTCATCTAAAACCAAGTGGTGGTGGCAGCCGCCGCAGTCAAGGTCATTTGATGAGAGCCGAAGGTGTATGTGCCGTGAATTCACTCTCTGGATTGATTCCTCCTGTTCGTCCTAATGATCAAACCCAGGCGGATTTAGAGGATAGTCAGGCCCCTTAATGAGAGCGCGGAGAATCCCGGTGTACAGGGAAATGAGATACTGTAGCTGCATCGGTACAGTAGAGACGCCTTCATGGTTGGACTACGCATCATGCGCGCAAGAGGATAACACGCAACTCATCTTATGAATAAACATTTGACGAGCTGCAGAGGAATGTGTCCTGTAGAGAGGTGTTTTTAAGATGCTGTTTGTGTTGCATAAGCACTTTCACTTATATATTTACAAGGAGTTCCCAAGTATTTTAAATTAACTGAAAAAGTGCTGGAGAAGAAAAACAAAACAATATTGAAAAACTGCAGTGACCACAGAAGTAACAATTGCGATTGAACAAGAAATAACTTTTCATATTGTAAAAATAATTAGTGTTGTATTGACATAGTAAGAAGGCAAGTCTGAAAATACCAAAAAACAAATCCCACGCAGGCGTCCCAAGATGGTGGTCTGTGGTATTTCCAGGGTCATTCACCATAAATCAGACTGGTGTGGATGTTTGGACATGTGCCCAAAACTCATTTCAGATTTAAGCCTCTTTGCTGCTATGATTGAGCAAGTGGACGTGTGTATGTGACAGTGCAACACAGTGCTAATGAGATCTCAAAGCAGCGACAGCGGTACTAGAATTAGACTGGTGCACACTGTTCACCTCCCCCTACATCCAGCAGGCCCTAATTCTCCAACCCTTCAAGTGCTTTATTAAAACCTGGACACGAGTGCGAGGTGAAAAATGAGCTGGTCTCACTTCAGATGGACATGGCCTGGCCACGCGCTCTGGGGGAACGGGGAAAATATGAAATACAACCTTGTCTTTAAACACAATGCAGCCTTTGTTTCACACATGTAATGCGTGGACATGTACACACCCAGACCAGGCTCGATCACTCATTTAACTCACGTCCTGTACTGAAATTTCAGCTAAAAACCTTAACAATGCACTAAACAATGACAGATATGAAAATGATCTATTTGAAATGAGTTTAGTGAACAGAGTCAGCTCACACAGTGAGTGCAGCAGATGACAACGCTCAGAGAAGTAAAGCAAATACTGTGCTGCTTCTATCAAAGGGCCCCTGCTGCTTCTTACTGGTTTTAATGAGGAATTAGTCAAAGATAAACAAACAAATTCTCATATTACTATTCACTCTCGTCTCGCAGTGCTCCGGAGCCGTCTTTTCTTCCCCGCTCATCAAAGCTCGGACACATCTGACTGATGGAGCTTTCTTCCCTCACACCAGAGCTGTGAAATCTGACTGGCTCTGTGCAGCGCAGGCCCGCTGCTCTGCTTGTTGATTCTTTTTCTCTTTAAACAGGTTACATGTTTTACTCATCAACTTCAGTTCTATCTGTCAGAATAGTGAGGTGTGTGTGTTTGTTGTCATTAAGGTTGTTTCCTGGACCATTAGCAGTCACCCAGACTCCAGCACAAAGGGGCTGATGCAAACACATAGAAGAGCATAAGCGCGGGCGGGTCACCGCTGACTTCTGCTCGCGGCCTTGCTTTGCAAATGATTAAAGCCCGACGAAAGAGACACACACTAACAGACATGTGCAGACAGAGACACAGTCCGCTCAGCAGTACAACAAACGAAACAGCTTTTGATCAGTGTTCAGGAGAAGGATTCCAGCAAAGACGACAAACCAGCCACTGGGGAAGAAAGCCACTGGACATAAACTTTATATTTTATTATGGCATTTATATTGAAATGCCTCTAACCTGCAGGCAGCTACCGAGCACTGTCCTCTTCCTGTCTCTCCTGCTCTCATTAGTCTGGCACATTAGCTTTCTTACCCTTACAGCCAAAAAAGGGAAAAAAGAGCCTACGGCAAAGTGACCTTCTGGGGATGAGGGGAGGCCAGGGGAATTCTCTGACACCACTGATCTCCAGTAACTTCAGTCTGTGCTCAGACAAAACTCTGATCTGATGCAGCCATCAGTGATTGGCAGGGGAAATGCACTGAATTTTAAGCACCATTTGAGTCCTGCCTGACACATCTACTGATGACTGTTGGCAAATGAACGCTATAGGAAATGTCATGACAAAAGATCTAAGATGAACAAAGATCTTAGGTTTGATTAAAAGGTGTGGACACGTGTGCCAGAAGGAGAGAATTAACCTTAATAAACTAATGAAAAACCTGATGACACAGGTAAACTAACCCAGAGCCTCAGCTGAGCTCTGCGCTGAGTGTTCAAAGGTTACCCTCTTTGTTTTGCTTCATTTTCACCATTGCAGCTATATCAAATTATGTGGCTATAGCTCTCTGTGACACTTGAGAGACCGCCAATGCCTGGGGATCATTGATAGACCCTGTCACTGTCAGCGCTTCTGAACTGCGCTCTGCCAGCATCACACATTTGTGCATTGTCACACCTTACTATGTAGAAATGAAAACACTGCTTGTGTGCCTGCACATAGCACAAATACACAGTATTTTTTCTCGAATCACGTTTTGGTATAAATAAATCAATATAAACAAACAATTAAATCATAACTTTATTACTAAATGTGAATGAACAGTATGTTATTCTGTTTTAACATTTTAAGAAAAGCATCTTTTATAGCTAAAGTGGCCAAACTCCTTCTTTGGGCCACAGTCAGCTGGAGTGACAGAGCAGGAGCAGAGCAGGAGCAGAGGCCAGAGTAATGGGGCGTTTAAGGTGCTCTCAGAGCACCACAAGCAGCCATGGGGGACCAGGGGTTTGGAGAGGGGTTGTAAAAATATGGGCAAAACTGTGTTCAAAGCTGGCATGTATCCAGCCGGCTCCATAGCTTTAAGAGTGTGGAAATACTACAGTACAAAGGTGTGTAAGCGGAGGAGAAGTGTGGGAGAGATAGACGGTGTGCAGGGGCTGGCTTGATTTTTCTTTATTATTTGCCTCACTGGGGGGGTTAGAACAGGAGCTTACATGGCTCAGCACTTCCCTATGACTGTGCCAGCGCCGCAAGCGACCACACATCCACTGTTAATCACCATGTTCACTGGCTTTCACACACACACACACACACACACACACACCCATATGCACGCACAATAAAAATACTGACTCACAAGGGGCTCCCCGACTGCCTGGAGGGAACCAGGGGGCTAATCCGACAGTGATCTAGTGACTCTGGAGAGAAAGCCTCAGCACAAAGGAACAGCACTACCTCAGTGATAGGAAGTCATTGTGTTGTGAGTGTGTCAGCTTAAAGCTGGAAATACAGTTCAGGCTTGAAAGAGCTGAGTAAGGGCGCATTTTAAAGCACTGAATATACTTTTAGTGCAATCACATATGAGCATTCACCTTTCTTTAGCGTAAAAGGTGACTTCTCAAAGAAAAAACACAAAAGAGTTAAATGAAAAAGGTTGGGCTCTTAATTTCTAAAGCTTTGGGAATCATATAATGTCAGTATGATTTTCTATGATTTTGTTAGGTCAAATAATAGCTTGTTTTTTATTTAAACAATTAATACTTGTTTTGGGGTGTCCAATTATCATCACTGCATGTATAATGAATCACTCCTTAATCACTGACAGTATAAACTGTGACAACAGGAGGTGCATGGGACATTGAGTAGAAATAGAGGGAACAAATAAACATAGAAAGAGATTATAAAGATTAGCCACACTGAGCAGAATTTGAAAGCTGGCAGGAGAAGGGAAAGCGTGGTACAAAGAATGTTAAAACTAGAACACAATTTGGATTCTCCTGAGACTCATGTCTTCGTCCCACACGCATCATGGGACACAGCAGAACAAGTGTTCTCAGGATCACGAACCACATGGGCCACGGCATAAAACTCAACCTCCAGATTTATCAGTAAGGTCAAGTTCTGACTCCACATTGCAACTGAGACATATGTTTAGAAAACTGTGAGAAAAGCTTCCATTGTTGGACAGTGGGAGTTCTGGGCCTGTCTACTTGTATCAGGTGTTTGCACTAATTACCTGCACAGACACCTGCAGAGGTGAGATGTTACCTCAGTTCTTATGGGATATCAGAAAATAGTGCTCTTTAAAATTTTAGACATTCATAACATTTATTTCTATGACAAACTGTTTGGAAGAGAATAAAACATTCACAGAAATGTATATTAAAAATATTTTTAAAATAACTTGATTGATTGAAGTAATGATGCAGATGAATTATTTGAAAAGTTAAAAAGGTGCACTGTCCCCCGAAGAATGGAGCTAATATGAGCACCTGTCAGATTTGACAGCATAAAGTGATTTAGTCTATGTGTTTCTTCTCAGTTAAAAAAGTCGCTCCCACACAGCCATCATATCTTTATCTGACAATGGGATCTGTATACCAACACTGCAGCGCAGTGACATCACTTTCTTCTGTGCGTGGCAATGCATCTACAAAGTACATAGAGTTTAGTGACAAACTCAGTTCCAGCTGGAACCCTCTGCGGCAAATTCGGGGAACGAAACAAAGGAATTAAAGTCTGAAATTTTGGCACTGCTACCATTTTAAAATGATAGAGAGCACCAATTGGCTTTGCTGAAGGACTTTTATGTGAGCAGTTGATTGACTGTGAAATTGGCTTAAATGTACATTGCACATACTTGTTAAAGTAGGTCAGGTGACAGTGACATAGTCCGTGTCAGATCACATACATCATACAGTCCCAGCGCTTTAATGGAGACGAGCAGCAGCTGCGAACAGAGTGGGCACCACAGCTCATCAGAGACGTGTCAGAGGGAGAGGTGAGCACACCGAGGGCACCTGCTGGACAGGTGAGGAATGACCCAGCCAGAGCTGTATGGACAGGTGTCTCATGGGGGCAGTAGACCAGATGTGGCCATGACAAGAGTGCTCTATTTAACTAAAGTAGTTAACTGTATAAATATAAACTACTGTAGCCATGTCTTTGAGATCACAGTATTCAACATAGAGGGCACTAGAGTTTGTAAATCCACTCCCTTTTGAGGATTGTAACTTATTTATAGATTTTAACCCCTGAGAGGAAAAGAGAAACAGGAAAAATACAAAAATCTGAAGGGGTTCTTCCAAAACTTTTACATAAGTATTAAGTATATACATATACATATATATGCACTAAATAACAAATATGATGATTGTCCACAAAATATAAAAACTCTGTGGTGTATTATAATAACGAACGTACTTTCACAATGTAAGAAATATTACGTAGCTGCTGCACAGACCAAGGACATGACGGTCAAAACAGTGAGAACAAACTGCAGCATTTCAACCTTTCAGCTCCTGTGCTTTCACTTCTCTTAGTTGCTCACGTCTCACAACAAACATATTGATCGTGTTTACATTAATGGCTATGTGGGGAGCAGCAGAGGAGAGGCCGGCCCTACCTTCGCTGCAGTCCCGGGATCACTTACGCTAATCTCCAAGCCAGACCTCCACCCACTGCCTGCCCTGTTCCCATACTGAGCAGCGCACATAGTTACAGCCTTATAACCCGCACCCATAACCTCTGCCCCGACAGCTGTGGGAAAATACCCTACTACAATTCAGAGCCAAGAGGGAATTATTTCTGATAAACGCAATGTATATGGCTTCAGAAGAGCAGAGGCAACACAGATGAGTGAAAATAAATGAACAAGAACCGCTGCAGATCATATTAATGGGTGTTTTAGTTTTAAAATCAATCAATCAATCAATCATCAACTTAAATTTGCACTTGTAAGTTTTCATAGTACACACCTGCTTTTCTCCATGGAGATGTAATTGCTTTACTCAAAATGTTCCACAGTATGGGATCAGATTTATCTGTTTTGCACTTAATCAATTGCAGATGTTTTTATTGCAGAAATATACCTTGAAAAACATGCGTTCTTACGGTGAGCGGGTTCACTTCTCCACACTGATCTGTAACTTGGCCCGGTGATGTCCCCTCCTTGTCTCCATGGAGATAGAGAAGTTTATTGCCATACTGTGGAACACTCAAGGAAAAAGGAATAACATCTCATTGTAGACTTGCAGATGGCAGGCTCTTTGCTAGAAAAGTTACACAGTGGCCCTTTAAGAAGAATCGGATTTGAACTAATGTGAACGATAATGTTAAAATGATAATGTTAAAAATGCAATAACTGCCTCACCTATCCAAACTGAGATATTCAATGTATTTAGATTAAAAAATACTAATAATAAAATATGTGTTTAACCACAAAGACCATCATCTAGTTAAGGGAGAACTGCAAAACGAGGTGAACCAGAACCAGCATAGTTAGTGTTGATTTAATAAGGGAGAAAATCACAGAGAGGGAGGAAGAAAAATGTCTTAAATCTGTGGCGCCTTTAGTGTGCAGCAGAGTAGAAGGCGGGCAGCGTGCAGGAACAGTGGGGTGACGGCGCAATGGTAATTAGCACTGGCTCCATCCTGACTGCCACAGCACCACTGGGTCACTATCAGCTACTGTGTGTTTGAAGGCCTTTTGATGATGGAAAAGAACACAGGCCGGATGTATGGTGGCCCGTCAGGGCCAAACAAAGCAGGCTCTGGTCGTGTGAAATAATTGCCCAGCAAAGTCTTAGTTAATGCTGTCCGAGTCCAACCAACGAACACATGACATGTGAGAAGTGGCTTGTTAGGATACCAATTAAGAGTGGTATTAAAACACAATTCCTGTTGATATAGTCAGTGTCTTAGGTTTGTTAAAGATGAAAAAATCATGTATCATGCTCTAAGCTGTATATACAAAGAAGTCAAATATGAAAACAGACAAGCAACAAATACTATGATAAGGCAAAACAGGTTTTGAAACTTTTGGGAAAGACCGAGGAAACAAGATATTGTTGTTTATGACAATGCAGTGACTCATATTTAGAGAGTTGCATGTATCAATCCATAGAATTCATAGTAATAAGGCACAGATTACATTACAGGACACACAGGCATATACAGTATATCGAAATATAATAATGTAATAAAAATAGATTCCTCTGGTCCCATATCCATTTCCCCCTATTTCCGAGCTTGACCCATGACCCTGGTGGATGTACAGCTTCTAAAGACACAATCCTCATTACCCAGGCTCCTCTCTGGCAGAGTGGGGTCTTATTTACCCGCGAGGAAGGACAGAAATACACAAAGACTAGTGCTGATGGAGTGATGGAAACAAAACACCGTGGTACAGAGGTTATACCGGCCGTCAATTTGCACTGTGCCCACTGGCTCTCAGTCATCATATTTACAAAAAAACTCAACTGTGACATTGTCGCAGTAATAACACAAAGAATGTACAGTAAAACAGCTGGTTAGTTAGTTCTGGTTGAAAAAAGTGTGATTTCTTATGGAGTTCTACAAATCAGAACATAAAGATACACAAAAGTTTACAATGCGACAATATAACAATTGCTGAAATTTTGCTTAGGGGTCAGACCAAAATGATTAATTATATAAAATGTGGGACTCTCTTATACAAGAACGTAGTATATTTTAATAGAAAGCTGAACAACTGGGGAAGGGAACAATTAGCAGTTTGAATGGCACCTTATGAAATAGACGAGAATCAATACATTTGCAAGCTACTTTATCAAATCAAATAGAAGGTCATATTTAACGGTTCTCACAAACTTACTGTCTGAACGATGACCCCACTTGGCCAATGTCAATGCCTCCAGTGTGTGAAACAGATAGGCTGCGTATATGTAGATAGATGAATGAACAGTGTCCACAGGTGACAGAGCAGGTCAGCCCGGCGGAAGCACCTCGGGGTGGGACCGGGCCGAGGTTGCATGGGCAAATCAATGAGACCAAAAGCTGCTATCGATCCTGCTGGATTTATCCCCTCGCTCACCCCCAATGTCAACACAGTGAAGAGAACGCCGGCGCCCTGTTTGCCCCGGGACCATGGGGATAAATCTCATTCGACCCTCCACAGCTCATTTAGTGAAGGCTATAATGGTGCGAGCATAGGCCCAAACCACTGTTAGCCGCACATTCTGCTGAATAGCCTGTAAATCTGTTATCCTCCTCGAGACCTGACTTTAATTTGCCTCAGAGTAGAAGTGATAAATCTGAAATGGCGTATAAGAGGCCAGGCTAGCACATGGCTAATAATATCTTCATCCTCCATGATCCTTTTACAATTTGTTTTGGCAAAGCAGTTTCACACCCTCTCGATATAAAGTACACGTAGAGGGCAAAACCACTTAATTTCAATGGGGCGTAATTACTCATAAATGCAATCAAATCATATTTAATGTAGTACAAATGGGAGTCGATAAAGTTTAAGTGAGCAGAACAGAGGTCTCTGCTTTCAACAATTAAAAGGATCAAATTGGAAAAAGTTAAATATAATAGAAAGGTATAATGTAATTGTTTCATTAGATAAAACAAACATACTGTAACATGATTAGGATCTTGGTAACAGTGGCATCGACATCTAAAAGGACAGTGACTAGTTTTCTGCAGTGAAATCAGAGGACCTAGAAATAAGAATTACAAACAATACAAAAAATAAAGTCTCATCCTGTCACATTACCTACTGCCACCTGTTAATATTACACTTAATTAAAATAATGAATGATGTGCGAGTGATTCTGTTATACTTTAAAATAACGGTTGGTATAAAATATCCCTCTCAACATGATCTATACTTGTATGTACCATTACAAATAAAACATGCTTTAAAATATACATTCTGTCCATGTGTGACATTACACGAGCCTTTGGAAGCGACTGGGCTTGATTCCTGTTTAAATCACAAGTGTATTCTCTAATAAGATCATCTGCTGTGCATGTGGTGACTTTGACTGACAGGTCTGTTTACATCTGTCCACGCGCTGCGAGCGGTTTATTGAGCCATGCATTTATTAGAACCATTGCGATGCCTATCTCTAACCATTATGTTTCATCTGGTTTTAGAAAAGCTTCAGTAACACTAAAATCAATCTATAAACACATATTGCTACAATAAAGGAGTGATCATAGGATAATTGGTGCATTAAACGTAATGTATATAAAGATTCTTTTTCTTGTATTCCTTATCACACGCATTTATTTATTTTTCTCTACAATTATAACCATTTCTAATTTGGCATTTATCTGTATGCTAAACAGTAAGAGCGCGCAACAGCTGCTTAATACATCTGAACGACATCTTAACAGCCCCAAACAGACTCTAAATGTTAAACACTCAACATTTAAATGGCCTTAGATCAGCTCAACTCCAAGCCCTAATGTCTAATGTCTAGTGCTATTGACCGGTTTAATGAGCTGGTGAGCAGAAGTAAAGAGGTTTTTGGCATTGTCCGTCAGCGAGCTGTCAACCCATTCACACAACACATCACTAGTCTGTGACAGTGTATCAGGAAGGAGCAGTAGTGCAGTTAGTGAAAGGAGTCTATTTTGCATTTTCTTTAACGCCCGAAACATCTCAAAGGACCACACTGTACTGTAGGCATTATTCATTCAGTCCAAACCCGGGGGCGGTAAGTTCCTTCTATAGCCACAGTTGCCCTGGGGTAGACTGACAGAAGTGAGGTTGCCAATCTGCGCTATCGCCTCCTTAGTACCACCAGTCACACACACACACACACACGCCACATTGATTCCAGGTAAGGTGGGTGAACTTTCCACTGTCACAGGCGCACAGCTGTCATCAAATATAAAAACACAATAATAAGTTTCTACTATGGACGACATATTGCTTTTTCTGGTATTTGGAGAAAATTGATCACATACATAGACCATTATGGGCAGGTGATCAAGGAGAACATTTCCGAGCACGAGGACAATGCAGAATACAACTGTAAATAGGGTAAAGCCATGTTAAAATGGTCAGAAGCTCATAAATTATCAAAAATATCTCACTTTCACAGTTGCTTGTAGATTTGAGGAAGCCTGAAAAGACTATAGCTACATGTAAACTGACTTATTTATTCAGTGTGTTGGGAAGAACCGGAGAGGTGGAGTTTGTTACCGTAACCTTCGGCGGAGACAGACACTTTGCAGCGTGAAGGAGCGAGGGAGGAGTGGTGTGAAAGGCACCTCCAGAGGTTCGCATCGATCACTGGATCACATGGGGACACAGAAGAGGCTCAGCAATGCACCAAGCAAGAAAAGAGGCCACAGCGCAGCACCTGCAAAAAACACACACACACACAAAACTTACTGTAGGCTCATCCTCAGGCAACCCGGCACTGAGGAACACGCCGGCCCATGTACAGTCACGAGTGCACTCACGTTGGGTTTACACGCTTCTTGGAGACCTTACAGTGGCTTACGTTCATTTTCTGGAGACCAATCCAAATCCTTAACCTCAGTTACCATGGCCTAAACCATAAGGGCAGCAGGTCCCCGTGAACCGAGTGTGTGTGCAGATCTAAGTCCCCACAATGTCATAAATCCCCGCCCGAATATACAGTGGTGTTTCTGCTCTGAGCGCGACAGGGCAGTGGACGGGCCGTGCACTGTTAAACCTCGCCAGCGTCTTTTACAAAATGACTGACAGGTTTATGATTGACCCATGTAAAATTACTATTATTATTATTATATTTTTATTTATTTTTTATTGTGTGTTAAGATCTAAGATTTTTTTCTGATCAATCAAGTCCGGAGATCCATCAAAGTAGACAGATACCTGTGCGTAAAATAGATGCTAGAAACATCTTTGTGAACTTGACATGATAAAAGGGTCATGTGTTTTTGGTGAGAGCGAGGTGAGACTTGTATGTTTTTGAGGGTCACCCCAAGGTTGTTCCTGTTTCCCTGGAGGCCACACACCTGGAGTGAAAAGAGCAACCCTCCCAAGGCAGCCGGCTAACTAGCGGTTGCTAAGAGACTGTTATTGTGTGTGTGTGTGTGTTTGTGTGTGTGTGTTGATAGAATGTCAGTCAATGGGCATGTGTTCAAAGTCCCATCTGCTTGTTTAAAGAATATGTCATATGTTGAAAGTGACAGGTGTTCTGTCTCTTGAAGGGACACGAGGCTTAGGAGCCCGAAATGGAAAGAAAACAAAACATTTCTGAACTAAACTTTTGGTTAAAAACGTAATGGAAAAGAAGATAATGTTACAGTGTTTACTTCAACTAGATTACATAATCATGTTGCCATAAATATGACCGTGACTCATTTACAGGGGCATTTTAAAATTTGTGAATTATTGTGAAACGGTAAATGGGTTTTAGTTTAAAAATAAGTTAAATAAGACACACTGATACTGGTATAAACGGTTATGATTGAGCAGAGCATAAGATGGTTAAATTTTCTTTATAAATCATCATATACTTAATAAAGAACTTACTTGGTGGAGGTCCAGGTACCCATTTGCACCTCTGTATGGTTTTGAAATGTGTGAGGTTCGTCAACACCAAGGTACCTACGTGAATGTATTGACTCAAGTGAGAAAGAACCTGATCATTTGAGGTGTGGAACCATGCAGTGACTGTCCATAAGGTACAATTCATTTGAACTCAACGTGTGGTTATTCTCAGCATTGGCAGCACCATATTCTAATGAACAGGTTGACAAAAAGAATAATTAAGTGACTGTATAGTAGTAGTGAGACCAGATTCAGATGGGACTATATGTTTTATGTCATTAGCTATGGTCTGAATAATGGAGGATTACTCATGAATGACAAGGATGAGCTTGGCAACTCATCCTGGCGTTCTCCTTCAGTGATATATGTAATAGGATGACTCTTTATGGGTTGATGTTGCGTCATCCGTTTGACAAATAGAACAGGGGGAAAGAAGGGCACAGGGTGGGTAGGTTTTTCTTTTTTTTTTTTTTTTTGGCCAAAG
>KN475562.1:39127-55758 GCA_000787095.1 Periophthalmodon schlosseri | reverse complement strand
GCGCTCAACCAAAACATGTCAAATCAGAATGGTGTAAGAACTGAAGACAAGAGGGTCCAGTCATTTAAATGTGGTCCTCAGAAAAAAGCCATTGTTAACAATATAAGATTTTTTTAAAATGGTTAAAAAAAAATAAAAAATACTCACAATTTACACCAAAACAAACTTTAATAGGCCAACAGCTGCATTTTAAAATCAGCATTCAGCTTAATCACATCGCATTTTAGTGCAGGATGACACTGATTCACTTTAAAACGCCCACACCAGAGGACAGCCCAACACGTATCACTAAAAATGGCGAATTTGTAAACTACTTTAGGGTCCTAGTCTAATAAACATACCAAATACATGTTATAAAGCAGCAATGGTTGTACTCTGTCTGTGATGCTCTACTGATGAGTAATAAATGTAATTCAGTTGCGCCTTGGATATAAAAGTAGGTCTTGAAGTGCAGAACCAAAAGAACAAAAATAAATGTGGGGAAGGCCTTCAAGGAAGAACTGATACCTGGCATATTTCACAGAGCTGTGACAGTGTCCTCTGAAGTGCACATGTCTGTTTAACCTCTGGTCCGTAGCTGCTGTCGACTGGTTCGTTTGCCCAAAGGTGTGAATAATGCATGCTCTGCTGCTTGTCGCTCACCTCTGAAGTGTGGATTACACTGAATTAGTCCATTACCAAGCAATTATACACATCTGTGCAGTGTTGGCAGGATCATAATTACCATTACACATTTATTTGAATTAATTTTTTGTTTAAAACTTCAGCTATGGCAACCTCACTTGTTCCTTTGGCCTACTTTCACAGATTTGTTTAAGTCAAGTTCCATGTTTTTTGATCTTCACACTGACATAAACTTGCTTCCACCGTAAATTAATTTAACTGCCTTAGTTTAGTTTGTATAATTTTTTGTAGTATTGTATTGTAGTATTTTTTTAACCAATGTTTCAGTGAATTATAAAATACCAAAAAATAAAGTTAAAATATACCTTACCTTAAACATAACGTTATTATGTAAAAGCAGCTGAAACATATGTATTAAACCCAAAACTCACAAAACTCCAAAAGCCCCATTTCAGCACCATGGACAGCGCACCACTCAGCGAACCTTTGGGGAAGTTCAGAGCCGGTGTAATCCCAGATAATCCTCTATTAATACTGGAACCATTGTGAAGCACAAGACAAAGACTAATGATATGCGATAGTGTCTTTCACACAGATAAATGACTGATAAATAAAGCAACAAAGGCCCGTATAAACACGTACGGAGATGCTAAAACATATGGGCTGTGTTAAGCAGAGCCAGCTGTGACTCCATGGCGCTACTCCAGTGTTATCTCCCATGTGGAGAGAGCGTACAGTAGAGTGCTAGTGATGCCCCTCGCGTCTTCCGCTTTGCCTTGGTGTTAACGCTGGGGAATAGTTCACGGAACAGCAGAGGGGACCGCCCCGGACCAGGCAGTAGGGCAGATAAAGCTCAGATAGTGATTGAACGCGATGGTGAAAGGATTTAGCCCGGGCATTAACTGTGAGGGAGTGAGAGAGGGAGGAAGGGGAGGAGAAGGAGGGAGGAGATATTTTCCATAAAGCATTTTTCTCTCTCTTTCTGCCCTTGAGCATCCCGGTAAACCCGAGCTTAAAGTGGCAAGGGGAGGAGGAGACGGGGCCAAAAAGGGCGGGCACAAGCCTTTCCAACAAAGTCAATATTTTATACTTTTTGATACTACTTGGCGCTGGATTTCAGTCCTCTTTTTCCTCCCACGGACCGTCTCCAGATCTAGGACAGTAATCAGCGGTGCGCAGCGAAGCGTGGCGCGAGGGAAAAGTATCCCGTGAACGGAAACAACAAACAGCAAGCCGGTGTCCAGTCGGAGAGTGGAGTTAGCCCAAGAGGGGACATTGAAATTCAGAAGGGTAACCAGTGCAGGACCAGTCAAGTGTTGTGCGGCTGGAGTTGAAAGAGGACTGGCTCAAAGTGCGGCGCTATCTCTCGGATGATCATTACAAGTAAGTGCCTTATCTGATACGCATCAGTGCATAAAGGGGGAATCCTGGAGCAGTTCGGAGGCTGTAAAAGAGTTATGTTGTAATCGGTAACCTTTATGGCAAGTCAAGGAAGTTTTGGATGCAATTATGAAGTAATTATACGTTTTTGCCGAAGAACAGTCTGCATAGTTTGAGCTGGGCTCCGTGTGGGATGCGCAACTGTAGTAGGCTATAGACACACCCCTAGCAGAGAGTCAGGAAATAGCTGTCGTTACTCGGAAACTGAACTCAGCTCCACGGCCTTGGTTGGGACAGGATAAGTGCACAGGGTCTGAACTTTATTGGAAGACATGCGCAGGAATCAAAAGTTGAGGCAAAATGTTGCCGTGGAGACATACTGTCAGATTATTTTAGACAACGCTGTTTTGATTTTTGTTGTCTTTAAAAAAGGACACCAGGACTGTCTCACTAAATATCCGTGTAGATTACTCCTTGAATCACCACACTCAAGTAAAAAAAAAAAGTTTTTTGTTTTTTTTTAACATTGTCGAATCATTTTATTCAATCATTTATACAATAGACAAAAAAAGATGTTGCGTAAAATGTTTTGTTCCATAATGTAGCCTTTGTGAATTTTGAAGAAGAAGAATTTGTATTTCTGCAGCCGATAGATGTTGTCAGAGAGGGAAAAATAAAATAAACGCCTTCAGTGTACATCGCCTAACTTTTTCATCTGTGTGTCCTCATTTTGCCCCAGGACAATCACAGCGGTGCAGCAGAACTATCCAATGGATGTTTCCAAAGACCCAACCAAGACTCCTGTACGCGCATGCAGCTGCACTGTTCTCCTTCAAGAGCCCTCTCTCTAGTAAACCGCGGTCACCTCTGCAACACTATGGTCAAAGTGCATGCCCAGCTCAACGCGTGTAACTCAAGCCGGCGCTCTTTCTGCTCAGGAAATAAGAAAAGCACCCTGACGCTGATCCTTGGGGACTCGCACTATCTGTGACACTGAGCGGAGAGGGCCATTCCGTAGGCTAGATTTGGGATTTATCGCCTCACCTTCCACATTCAAATGCAGCATGCAACATGATAAAAGGAGCTATTTCCTTTTGCCTCTGAGCCCCACTCCATGCCCGTCTCCACCCCCAGCCCTGTGAGTCTGCCGCCCCGCCACACGGACCCCCTTGCGCCCCTCGTGCCCCTTGGTCCCTGCCATGTCCCTACAGGTCGCGCTGCTGCTCCTACTGCGATGCTTGGCCTCAACTTTGGCCCAGTACGAACTGTGTAAGTCCCTGGTGAGCACGGACGAAGGCTCGGTGTGGGAACATTACGCGTGTCAGCCTAAACCCACGTCCATGAAAGACTACATGCGCATCAAAGTTGACCCGCCCGGAATCACATGTGGCAATCCGCCTGAGCGCTTCTGTACACTGGTGAGTTCAACAACACTCAACTTTCTGTAGCCCGTAGAAAGTGTTATCTTAAAGGCTTGTAACTTTGCATCACAAATAACGAAGAAAAAATAGGTTAAGAAAGTGACATAATAGGAATTTATGGTAAATCTAAACTAGGCAGTTACTGATTTGGGTGTATTGAAATAACCTGCATTTTATTATCTTAAAAATGTTAATAACAATAACAATAAAGTAATTATTATTATTATTATCATTATTATTATTATTTTATTATTATATTTTTGTCCAACTTCTCCTTTATAGTGTTTTTGCGCTCAGTTCTACTCTGCCGCTCGTAGTAGTAGTAGTAGTAGTATAATTATTATTAATATATTTATTTATAATGATAATAATTATACTAACAATAATTTCAAATAAAGGTCTGCTTTATATTTTTATTCAAATATAAAACAAAAAACATGCTATAATAGTAATGAAACGTTGACATATTTGCAATGCTGCACATTTATAGACCTACATATGTAGGCTATATAAACGTGACAAATTTACCTTAAAACATAAAAACATGGACATGTGGATTATATGGATAAGTAAGAGATAAATGTTTCATTTTGAACTTGTTTTACCTGTTTTACCAATATGTACCATAGGCAAATGGTCAGCGGATGCCGCTCTCTGAAGTGGGACTCTTACCTTGGCAGGTCTAAAGGTGTTATTTACATTAATATGAACTTGGCAGCCTGTGATTCTATTCAAATCTGACCTTCTGGAACATCTCACATTTCCTAAGGTAAAATGCATTTAGCGGGACCTTTTTAGTTTCAAGGACAGCGCAGTGGGAACAACGCATGCTCTGGGGGGTCTCGTTAAAATGTCTGCAACAGCAGTATTTAACACACTTTTCAGCCTGCGGCGACCCATCCCATAATGTGGGTGTAATAATTAGAAATCAGGGTTATGGAATAGTTGTAATTCCCTTTTACATTTTAAGCAAAAAAGTTAGAGTCATTTGGTAAAAACAAGCTTGGTGCTCTGGAAGATCCATGTGTATTTTCTGAAGGAGGTAGACGTGTCTCAATCATCATGAGTCAAGTCTCCCAAACTTCCTCCGACAGAGACAGAGTCCAGCTCCGCTCTAGTTTGCTCAACCTAATCTGATCCTATTATGGCACGCTGCAGTTAATGGGATCTTAGTTTTGCCTGTGACCACACCATTTGTAACCTTAAGACAGTCTGCACAAACAACCATAATCAGATTCACACAGACTGCTTCTTCTTACTCAGACTAATAACAACACGCGGGTCATTGGGCAAGAGCAGGAAAGGATACTGTGCTTCGTGGATACCTAATGGTTAATGATTTGTTTAATGTAGAAGTAGCGGAAACCACTGTTGACTTAAGAGAACCTCTCCAATGACTCCTCTTGAGGAGGTAGTCAGTGGAAGTGCACAGAGATGCTGACTGCCATAACGTATTGACGTCTGCCCCCTAATGGCCTTAGCCTGGAAACTTCTATAACTATGTTTCTAAGTGAGCAATGATCAAATATTGATGGGCTCTTTAATGGGCTTCCTTACAAGGGTTTGACCAGTGACGCTCCAACTGAGCAGCGTGTTGTAGGAGGATGGAAGAGGGCAGGACAGGAAAGAGGCCAGTCTTATTCAGCACTTTTCTGACAGACAGAAAGCGTTAGTGGAAACTTCTAGTTCCTCTTAAGCCATCTGTGGCTCTTAAAATCAATGCAGGTACTGTAATATGTTTTGTCAGCTTTTATCATCCCTTTAAAATATCTGCTGCGTACAAAAAGTTCCCTAAAGTAATCTAATTGCTCCTTACATTACCCCGAGACCAGCAGAGAGTTCAAAAGAGACATTATTGATCTTTTTTTCCAGAAAAAAATATCCCTCTGCTTTTGGATGCCTTGTGGGAAAATCACCTTCCTATTTAATTAGTTTATATTCAGTCATTTTGAATTCCAATGAGTCAAAGAGAACTCAGAGTACAGAAAGAAACTGTTCAACCCCCAATGTGCAGAGCAGCTCTTAACTTGAAAGAAAATGTGGAGTTTCAGCCTATTTGGACTTACTTCAAAAATCCTGCCATAGTGAAGTTGAGACACACTGTATATGTATCAGTATACGAACACTGATGTAGAGTGGTTTAGGTCTGTCTCCACAGGGACATTTATTCTACTCTATTTCTCTCTAGTTCAGTTGGAATGCAGCAGCCCTGAACCAGCACCACTCAGATACCAGTGTCACTACTCCTGAGTTTGAGACTTCTGTAGTCCCTTTGTAGTTGTCTCTGTATCATACCGTTACACAGCCATAGCCTTCAGATGGGAATGATGGAGTACGCTGTTTTTTAAAGGAGGGGGCTGCACCGGGGCATAGCTAATGATGAGGGAGTGGTGCAGAAGATCCAAGCTTAGCTAAGCAAAAACATAGCATCACTTTCTTCAGTAGCACTCATATTGTCAAAATCCAAAATGCAGCACTGAAGAGGTGCGACGGTCTGTTGTTTGTTATTTTCACTTTTTTGGGCTTGAACCCAAACCCTCAATCAGGCAGCTCTCATGGGACGAGATCAGACAGCAGCAGCATGCAAATGAACGAGGGGGAATGTAAACCAAGTAGTGATGCTGCGTGCTGGAGATGGGACCGTTGGACTGTTGTATATCTAAGAAACAGAAAAACACACCTTCCGCTCACAACGCATCCGCTTGTTTTAGAAGGTAGAATGAGCCAGCTCTAAAAATAGACATGAGAAGAGATAGAGCGCAGCAGCGGAAGGGGAGCATGCAGGAAGGGGAGGAATGAGGCAGCTTCTGTAGCCAGGATGAGAGCCTGTAGACTGGCTCTGGCCCCTCAGCAGCAGAACTGTGCCAGGATTGACCAGTGCCCTGCCTCACAGTGACCACCAGGGGTACAGCCAAAAGGGTCACACGTTCCAACGGGGCGGCCCCTCCCATGGGTTATAGAATCAAAGCAGTTTATCAATGTTTTAAAATACATCCTCAGAGGTGAGTTTGAGTACAGGATTAACAAGTCTGACAGAACAGAGAATAATTAACAGAAGGAGCAGAGAGACAAAGACTGCAACCGAGACAGCAGCGGAGCAGCCGAAAGGGAGAGAGCGATGATGTAATGGTGTGGCTCACATCCCTATTAGGACACAGTTGAAAGTGATCAGAGAGTGTTTAGATGTGTTGGCAGATCATGGGGATAGCTATAAGTGAGATTTATCCTTGGCTGAGGTGAGACTAAGAGGGATTGGCGGCAGGGGCTTAAACAGCTCGAGGTGAACTTTGTGTCTGGTCTCCACGATGTAGGCTCAGAGTGACCAAGTGTGCACACGTCATTTGTGGTTTATAAAACACCATCTTCTAGTGTGGAGCAGGAGAGAAGTTATATTCTTTCATCTGTGTTCAACTCACCACATCCAATTCAAATCAACAAACATTGGCATGGTATATACAAAGACAACAACAAGAGATAGTACTCACTCAGAGGATATCACTCAAATACATCTACACATATAACACATTTAGAATCACCCGTTACTGTTACGAGGATGTGCTTTACTTAGAAGGACAGATCATAATTTCATATAATCAAATTGAAATCTTGTAATTCTATACATGTACCTCCTCTCAGTCTCACGCAAACAAGAGCTTCAGATGTCCAGTTATAGCTACAGTCCCGGCCAGTAGGATGAAACTGAAAAAGCTCACAAAAATAAAAGATTATTGTCATAAGTGAAAAAGCAATATCCTTTTCTGGTCCCCTTTGTGGCCTGTTTAATGGGAGGGTCATTTCATTTGATGTTTCCCCCAAACAAAATAAATTGCGTTCCGTGTGTGCTCCTTCCTTTATTCCCCTTGCTGGCAATATAACCTAGAAACTTCTATATGTGGAGAGAGAAATGAGAGGCGAGCCAGAGCAGGACAACTGGAAATATTTGGGGGACACAGACAGTATAGTTGTAGGTGGAGCTGCAACTTACTATTGTTTTAGTAGTAGACTAGCAAGCAGTTATTATTTTTATTAGTCAACTAGTTTCTATGGCACATTAATACAAATACAAATATGGTACGGTTTTATAAAAGGTCTTTTGACATGTGTTCAGAGTCTGCATAGACCAAATAACCATAACGATAATTCAAATACAATTACAATTATTTTAACAGTCAACTAGTCACAAGTATTCTGATTAATCGTTGCAATCCTTGGAAAGTCTTTGGTAGACTTTAGCAATAGTATTAATGGCGTAGTAGTATTAACACATAATAAAGTCTGTGTAATCCCTCAGTCGTCCAGGGATGAGCCATAGTAAAAGAAAAATATAAAATCTTATATTTTTCTTTTACAACACATAATAAACTGAACTGTCCATGTTACTTATTTGTATAGTTTTAATTCAAAGTAACCATGCATTATTATTCAGGCTTTTTAAATACTCCTGGCCTGTTCCATATTTTATAACTTAAAGGGACTCAAAATAATTGCAGGTGTTGGTGGCAAGGTGCAATGTTTGTTGTTAAGGCAATTTGAGCTTTAAAAATAAGGACAAATATTTGTTAAGTTGTTATGTTAACTATTTTATCTATTATTTTTATTATTATAATTTAATTTGTATTGGGTTTGTTTCACACAGACATGTTTGTTTCGTCCTATTTTTCCACCACGTTCTGTATAATTAAAATACAAAGTCACGGCTGGGGCACGGCGCTGTTCTTTAACTGATCAGTATTAGGTGAAAGTAGTCACTATCCATGCTGAGTTAAGTACAGTTTGTCTTTGTGGCCTTGGCATGAGGCACTCACTCAACGTCTTATTACACACATTGTTATCCCTCAAATGAAAACAAGGGAGTCACTTTTGGTTGGGGCATCATGGAGGCTGTTGTCGTGGAGACAGGATCCCAGCAAGGATAATTGCTGGAGGGTGGGGGGGCTGAGCCGCGCGGGCCCCCTGCCGCAGCAGTTGGCCGGGATTTGTGTCTGTGCGTGTGTGTGTGTGTGTGTCTATGTGTGTGTGTAAAAGCATGTGTGTGTCCTGGCTGAGATACTAGGCCAGGACAGAGCAGGGGCAGGAGGCAGAGCTGGATAAGGAGGACATGGCGCACAAAAGGCTTAAACATAACCCCATGTGTAAGACTCTTTTGGTGGATCAAAGCCCTACGATATACTATTACCTACATCTCACGGGACACTGACTTTTAAACATTAAATATTTGGCTGGCATTTTCTATATTAAACTAAAACGCACTTAAATCGAGGCTCTTATATTAACAGAAAACAAGCGATACTAAATAGGAACAAAATCAAAGCCACAAATCATGCCTAATCCAGGGATATGTAAGAAAGTGCTGCCAGCAGTAAAACGCCAACTCAATACGCACATCACTGTTTTTCCAAGTATTGTCCTAAATGAATTAAAATGAACTTCAATAATATTATATATGGATAGATTATGAAATGTGTTACCAAGAAATATATACTTTATGTAGATACGCACAGCAAGAAGAGAACAAAACCAAAGCCAAAAATATCTCTTGACAATTGCTAAATGAATACCAAACAAAAAAGACCTTTGACAGTGCACCAAATAATTCACGTTTTAAAAATGATGAAAAGCTGCTATTACATTTACTCTTACATCTTAAAATAGTTTACCAAAAATATACAAGAGTTGACATATTAAGGGAAAGTGTTGGATGCAATGAGTGACACTACAGTCAATAGGATTACGAGTCTAAGGTCACCCCCTGAACAAGTCTTAATCCCTCCCCGTGTCGCACTGATGGAAGTATGTACAGCTCAGTTTAATATCTCACAGACTTCCACTACTACGTTGGTCTGTCACCTCCTAATTACCTCGTGCATTGGCCGCCTTGTATGAGATTATCTTCCTAAGTGTGTTTGTGCTGCGGCTGTCTTGTCTAAATCAGAGTGCAGGAGATAATTAGGTTATCACATAAAGAACAATGCTGCTGTGTCATTTCCTGGTGTAAAAGACAAATGATGTGCACGTTTTAGACATACCACGGTTTCATTACCGTCTTCACATGTGTTATGATCCTGGATAGTACGTTTCCATACAGCTATCCTCAGCACCAACTCACAGTTTGCTTATGTGCGGAGTTTTCCCCCGTTCTAGTGTCACCATAAATCAGATGATTTATAATGGCGTCCTCACAGGATTGTAACTTCTGCTTTTGTTATTAGCCCAGTAGAGTGGCTTTGAGTGACTGCTCATTTTTGTACACGCTATAGTCCAATGACTCTATTCATGCAGCTCAACTGTTGGAATATGCTACGTCTTGGCCTCATGAGGGAAGAAGTTGTTGCCTGCAAAGGATTAAAGATGCACGATTTAAGCAATGGCAGGCATTTATATCATGCAGCTTAGATCATTTAGAGGAAGATTCTTTTGAGAGAGAGGATCCACTTTAATTAGAATTGGTCAATTATGTTTACGCGAGCCGTTATATGTCAAACTTTTCATTTGCCTATAAATCTGTGACTAAAACAAGATAACTGTGCAGTGCTGATGTTTTTGGGAGACTTTAAAAAAAGAGATGTCCTCACAAAAATAAATATACTAAAATACAGTTAATACAGTCCTATGATGAACATAGTGAGTCACTGCACTAATTATAAAAATCATTTGTGCAATACATGTTTGCCTATTACACAGAAATCATATGTGTGAATAAAACAGACTTTATTGTTTTTTTCTGCTTTTATAATGACAAAACCTATCCCAGATAAATTACAGACGTTGATGTGAATGCATGAGAAGCCACGTCTATTTCTAAATTTGTTGAGAACAACATGTCCACTATGGTGTGTGCAGTAGTCTTTGAAGAGTAAATAATTCTGTTGACTCTCCCCCCCCAAAGACTAAAGGAGGAGAGACTTGAAAGTCTTGGCATCGCAAGAACAGCAGGATCAATTCTCCAAAGTTAAAAGTGCAGCTCTCTGCTGTCTATGCAAAGAGAGTGATGATGCACAATCCTCTTGACCTTCACACTTCCTGTTATGTTGTTCTGCAAGTTTACTTTTAAGCTCTGGTGTAGCCCTCAGTGGGCAGAGTCTGCACTGTAAAGACATGCCTCATTAACACAAGCACCATTGCAAAGTTAAACAGTCTGATGTGCAGATAGAAAACATTCACTTAAATTTGTCTGTTTCTGTCATTGTAGGAGAACCCATACTTGTGCAGTGATGAGTGTGACGCGTCAAACCCAGATCTGGCCCACCCTCCTCAGCTGATGCAGGACCGCGAGCGCAATGGTCTCATCACGTACTGGCAGACGGTCACATGGAGGCGCCACCCCGAGCCGCTGCTGGCCAACATCACCCTGTCATGGAACAAGAGCCTGGAGCTCACTGATGACCTGCACATCACCTTTGAGTACGGCCGGCCCACCATCATGGTCCTGGATAAGTCCATGGACCACGGCCGCTCGTGGCAGCCCTACCAGTACTATGCCGACGACTGCCTGGATGCCTTCAACATGCAACCAAAACGAGTGCGAGACCTCAGCCCCACCAACATCACCAGAGTCATCTGCACAGAGCAGTATTCACGCTGGGTCGGCTCCAAAAATGAGAAAAACGTCAAGTTCGAAGTGCGGGCGCGGTTTGCTGTGTTCGCTGGGCCCCGACTACAACAAATGGACAACCTGTACACGCGCATGGAGAGTATGAAGGGCCTGAGGGACTTCTTCACCTTCACCAACCTGAGGCTGAGGCTCCTCAGGCCGGCTCTTGGAGGCACCTACGTCCAGAGAGACAACCTGCTCAAATACTTCTACGCTATCTCCAACATCGATGTCCCTGCCAGGTCAGAGATATGCACAAACACGTTATTATGTCTTCAGCGCACACATTTTTAGGAGTTAAATTTTGTACAAAATAAAGACACATCTTTTTAGAAATAACAAACATTTGTAAAGCTTATACATACCTACAATGTCAAGTTTGGAGGTTGACATTGAAAAGCATATTTTAGCATTATAATGATATTTTGTGACATTTTTCCTGCGTTCCAAAAAGGCATCTGTTCATGACTTGCTTCTCAGGCTTCATGGGGAGGGGAGACAAATGACCTGCGGGTCTTTTTAAAGAGTATTGTTTTAATTACTCTTTAGCGCCAGTGAATAAGAGATTACCTGTCAGAGGAAAGGGCACATTATTTTATTAACACAGAGAAATGTCCAGTAAAAACATGATCAAATAATGTAAATTATAGTGTTACAAACATGACCACTAAAATATCAACATCAAAACACATTGTGACAGATAGAAGAAAAGAAACAGGTGACAGACAGGGCCGATACGCTCACACAGCCAGCGTGATCCGAGGGCGCTGCGTTGACCCCGTCTGTGTCGGCATGGATCCTCGCGGGCCAATGATTAATGACAGAAACATAAGGCCTCAGTGGTCCAACGTAAGCCGCCGCTGTGCTCTCTCTGCCAGGGGAGCCGGAAAGCCTTACATGGCATCTTTGTGACAGTGAAGGATGCTCCAGGGCATCACACGCCTGCTTAGCATCAACAAGCCATCTCTCCCACCTCTCAGAATTATTATTCCAATCGATACAGCCGGCTGACATTTCAATGGTATTTAACATGCTTGTTGGGATGGCCCAGAATGGAAGGATGGACTGACGAGTGTGTGCGGACGGGGCCGTGGGTGAAAAAGGGGGGAAATGAGGGAGCGCAGGAGATGATAGCGCAGGCTGGAGCGAGGGGTATGTGTTTGATGAAGTCCTGAGTGAACGCTGACACAGCACACACACAAACAAACATCCCCGTGGAGCTGTGTGAAAGAGCCTGCAGGTATTGATCACAGTCACTTTTTAGGCTCAGCACAGCATCACAGAGAGGAGAGGGCATCCAACAGCACCCAGGTCCACCATACAGCACTTCAGTAGATACACATTCATTTTAAGTGCTCAACGTGGACAAGGAGGCTCTGTTTTCCAATTCAAAATACATCACTGCAAATATCACCGTCGGCAAAATAAAATACAGGACTAGGCATGGGATGATACTGAAATTTGGAGTCACGATTATCAAGGCCAAAATAATTGCGATTAACGATTATATCACAGTAATTATTGTTGCTGACAGTTTAAAAATGTTCTGGATATGAATAATTACAATTTTAATGAGGATTATGAATTAGTTTCCATATTTAAACAACTGTTAAAGTATTGTACTTTGTTGTAAGTGAAAACAACAGTGATCTAGAGGAGATCATCAGGGAGAAGTAGGTTTTTCTGCACATTCTGGTGACACAATGGCGATTATCTTTGTTGGTGATTATCACGATTATAAAAAAAGTGCCACAAACAATTACTGTCAACCCTTTTTATCACGATAAACAAAATTATTGTTTACTGTCCCGTCCCTAATATGGACTGTATAATAAATATTCTTAGCTATATATAGAAAGTGATTAATTTTGCTACAACATATGAAACATTCACAACCAAATCACAAAAACCAGTTAACCAGGTTTTAATCCAACACGTTTCACTGCACGACTAGAAGCATGGCCTTCATTCGAGCCAGACTCGGGAACAAGCTTTTTATTTCTCTGTAATTCAATGGCATCTCCAAACAAGTCAGACTAAAGAGAAAACTTTTTATTATTTTCACGTGTTAATTACACCAGAAACACCAGAAGGTTACAGTAATTCAGACAGCCGTTGCCCTATTTGTCTAAAGAGCCTTGATCACAATGCAGTTAATTTGTCAGGGCCTTTCATTTTGATTTTATTTAGCAGTTCTTTGTGCAGTTATTTGAATAATCAGTGTGGTAACAATTTTCGGTAGCCTCAGACTCAATTATTTTTTATTGTTATTGTTTTTGTGTACTTCTGTTGACCTCTTTGGTTGTGTCCATCATTTGGTTCTCACATTTATCACTAATTTGCACCTATTACCACAGAGGTGTAGGCCGATGACAGGGGGCTGCTGGTGCTAGTGTCAGAATGTGCCGGATCTGGTAACAGCTGATCCCGATTTAGCCCAGAGGAGATGACTGAGGCCAGTACGTCTTCCGCCCCGGCCACCCACACCTACCGTAACATAATCACTAATCAATACGTTATTCTGAGCGGGCAGCAGGAGTATTAGGTGATACTGGCTGGGGGTCCTCAACATACAGTACAATAAAGAGTGTCTGATGCTTACGCTTAGGAAATTGATTTTTTGGGTGCAGGACAATTAGTCAATGTTCCCTGGACAAAAGGCTAAGCTATTTCATCTCATCTTGTCTGGCCTCAGAAGCATATTGGGATTTGCCATGCTTCAAATCTGAATCATGAATATTCCACTCTCCCGGTGCCTGGGCAACAGCTCTTCAGTGGAATGGGATTTATATGAACAAGCATTGGTCACTACTGTAATGAGATATGCTAGTGATATTGATGTACACAGGGCTGAAGTCACTTCCTGTCTATATTGTATATAAACTGTTCTGTAGCCCTGTGAATGACTGCTATCAGCTTTTCAAATTCATTTATTTCATTTAGTAAAAGTCTCCTATGGTCTGTGAATCAAACAGGGTCCTTCCTACTCCACCTCTCTGCCCTTAGAACAAAAGCAAAGAGCAGAGTGGTTAAGTATTTAAGCTGACACGTCATTGTCAGAGTGATGGTGCTCTGAAAGGTTCTAATGACTAAATTGTTTTATGCAATCCTATAGAATATTACGTTTTTTACATCCAATTCATTAATTTCCATCTGTGCATGCAATAAAAAAAGCGCTGTCTGTCAACAACACGGGAACATGAAACAAAAAGCTTTAATTCAATCAGAAAAGCACAGCCGCCAAAAATCAGACAATAAAAAGTCAAAGTGCCTTGCCCTAGAGTCAATGGGCAGCGAATGCACGATTTGGCAAACATTTAGAGGAAAAATTCTGCCAAGGTTAACTGTTATGTGCTACCACAACGATAACCTCAACTCAAAGGCAGGTCCTGAAAGCCCGGCGCTCTAGGTTCATTTTACAGGCTGTAGTCACCTTTTAGATTCACCAAAGTAAAAGCCATCTCCTCCATCAAAGACATAGCAGTGCGCCTCAGCTGTGCCATCATTTAGATCAGTAAAATCACATTGACTGGAGAGCTCCACTTCTAATCGGTGCGTTTAGATTCGTATATGGCCGCCATCTTCCCCTCTGTGGCCGCACCGTGCCATCTATCAGCGCCATTGTTGAACTGCACAGTGAACCTTAGCAGCCCCGTGGTTATGGAGAAGACAGGGGGTCACGGGTTGGGCCTTTTTAATGAAATAAGCAGCAGGTTGTATGCTCGCTCTTCATAATAGAATAAAAGGAAGGCAGTAAGCTCAGGAAAAGCTAAGTAAGTGGATTAGGCTCAAAGCTCAGGCAAGGAGATGGGGCAAGACGAGGTCTGCATCATATTTCCCTTATCAGTGGCAAGCGCTCCGTCCAACTTCTCCATCTGATCTGATTGCTTGATGGGAGAAGAATGACATTTAAAAGTAGCCAAGTATGCAGTTTCAGCATCAATTCACAGATACTGCGGTCAGCGGGGGCAAAGAAAAAACACTCATAAGTTTGCGAATTAATACTGACATATCAGTTTCGTTTGTGCATTACTGTTTGAAACACGTTGCACAAAATATATTCATATGTCATCACCATTTGGGTATTTGGCATTAGATGATCCAGATAAATAGTATTTGCACCAGTCTGTTAGCCTTAATTACACATGATAAGCCTGGTCTTGTTCAAGGCCTAGACTCTCTCCATCAACTAATTACTTTCCAGTTGTGAAAATGAGTTCACATAAGGCTGCTGGAAAACAGGCCAGCAGCTCGCAAATGAAATGCAGTTGAGTTTCTTCAGTCATGTTGTTTGACTCATCTATCTCCATCTATCTGTGTGTGTTCCTCTGTGCTGTCCTGCCCCCCACTGACCCAGCTAATGCGTGCACTGCTTGTGCCTTCTTCTCACAATCTACAACACAGACACTTTCAAATCAAACTAAGCGTGCACATTTTATTTTAAAGCAACAACCCTCTTTGGTGCTATGTAATTTTTGTAGAAATTTTATTGCTTGGCCTGGAATATTCCAGAGTATGGCATGAAACCTATCTGTAACACCTCCATGGAGAGCAGGTAGCAGACTCTCCAAGCAATGTTACACAGTGCAGCTTTACAGATTTCGTTATTCGAATATTTAACAACATTTTAAAAGCGACATTGTTAATGAATGACATTGTGTATGGGTATAGTGCTAGTCAAATGCTTTTCATCATTCCCACAAGACTCTACAGTACTAACAATCTATTTATTACCTGCAAGCGGTAACCTGCAGTGACCCTGATTTGTACTTTTCCAGTGTGACCGCAGTCAGAAGGCAGAGCTAATGAGCCTAAATAGCTGTGTCTGTATGAGGGTTTGGCGTACGTGTTGTTGTAGCGACGCCATGAATGAACATGACAGGTCTCAAGAAACCGTTAATTCTCTCCACAGATTGCAGCCTCCAGTCTTTTTGCTGCTCCTGTGAATTTGACTTTGCTAACTGTCACCACAGTTTTTTTGAAATAATGCCAACTTTTTATATTATTTGTCCTTTGCAGAGTGAAGGTGAGTGGATGGAAGGTGTGAAAGCAGGGAGGAGAGAGTGAGGAGAGAGAAAAGGAAGGCAGATGATGGATTAACTTGTAGTTCCATGGGACTAGCTAGGGTGTGTGATTTTGTGATGAATGATGTGAGGTGTGATGCTCGATAAATATTATTCTGCAGTTCACCCACCCACCACAGGCGTCTCTACACCTTCCCTTAATATGTTTTTTTTTTTTTTTTTTTTTACCCTGGGGTCACAAATTTATGGACAAAAAGTACTCCTCGTGAATGAAAAATGCGACGCTTACTTCATGTGAGAAAATCCAAGCTTCGTTTTTTTGTGGCCCCTCCCTCTTTTTCTGTGGCTCCTCCCATTTTGAGGCATCTTCCTCTGAGGCAGCTGGAAACAGATCACTTTTTAAATCATTCATGAGCACTGCTTAGAAAAGAAAGGCATGCAGAAAGCAGAGGGGCCTCAATGAGGGAAGTGTCATTGTCCTCTCATATGCAATGATTTATGGCACGATGGTTGTAACTGATTTGATAATCACAGTTTATTTCCCCTCAGAAGGTGGAATGTTACAGTCAGCAGTTCCGCCTTCATTCTCAC
>KN475562.1:20424-37241 GCA_000787095.1 Periophthalmodon schlosseri | reverse complement strand
TCCCAACAACACAGTGCTTGCTCATGCACCAGGATCCAATTTCTGCTGCAGAAATTGTTTCCCTTGTTTCTCTTACTCATTACTTTGAAAACACAAAAAGTGCCTGGCTTCTCAAAGTGATTAGCGGATTTGTGGCATTTGAGTTTTTAAATATAAATATGATACAAAACACAGTATGCAATTATTATATTATAAAGGGATCATCATACCAGATCACCATGGCCAGATCACACCGGTGTTAATATTGTGGATGCAGTGTGGATATATTAAAAGTCCGGCTCAGGACTCTGAAGGCAGAAGGTGGAAACTTTATTGGTCTTGATTTGATCCCTCCTGAGTAACTACATTTATTAAAGCAATACAAAGGTCCAGCTGAGGCTAAAGTTTAATTTTGTCTACATGAGCCACAGAGGTTATGAGCTATAGAACTATATATGAAGTGCCACAGCCCACTGTTAAAAGCATGATTATTTTACTGGTATGTTTATAATTAGATAGAAACCATTGTTAATAATAAAGTAATTAAATGTATCCAAATATTTGACGATAAGTTAGCAGCCGAAACAGGGTAAATGCATCTCCTAACTTTACTGTCAAATAACTCAAGTATATGGATCCAGTAAATCAAGTAACTGGACAGTCATAAGTACATGTTGGCATAGAAATATTTCAGACATTTCTCTATAAAAACTGTAATATTGTTCTCGATCCCTGTTTTCTTCTTGCAGTTTTAGTTTAGTTTGAGTGCATGTGGTAATTGTTCCTGCCCTCCTCTGTTGACACCTCCTGTCTGCCCGTGAGCCTGCGGCTGGAGATGGGCTAACTCTTTCTTCACTGACTAATGATGTTCTCAGTCTCAAGGTTTTGTGGATAATTATATTAACCCTTGTCCTCTGGCTGATCTGTTCACTGAGCAGTCCCAATGCGCTCACTCCAACTACACAAAATCTGCGCATATGTGTTTAGTGGTTACCAACGCTGACTTTTAAAAGACTTTTTACTATTATTTACAGCAGCCGCAGAGTGAAAAATGAGGTGCATGGGTGAGGGCCTGCGGGCACAGTTTTCCAAATGCGTTGGCACGCTCATTTATAACAGCATGCCTTTAAACATTAGCAGTTCAGAAGTGAGCTGTGAAGTTCACATGGCGACCATATTGTCCCCGAGGAGGGGGCTGCTTTCTTCAGTGTGCCGACTGAGTAAAGCACACAGACGTAAACATCCACTGGGGTCTAAGAACTCTCTGGGGGGCTGTACAAACCTGGGCCCGACTCCTGTCACCACACTTTCTGTCTCTTCATCACTTTTCATCCTCGTCTTCTTTAGGAGCAGCTTGTGTCTTTAAATAAAGGGATGTATAATAACGTCCCACCCAATTCCCTGTCTCCCCAGGTGTTAGTCTTTGCAATAGTGTTCATTAAAATGAATTCTGCTGCAGTAAGGGCTCCACAGGGAGGACAGACTAATATCAAGCTGGATGGTCTTAGGACGGTCAATGCAGGACACGCTGAAGCCAACCTCTTCTTCAGTCCAAGATTGTATTTGACACGAAATAAGAATCTGTCTTTGGTTATGTGGGTATGTACTCCAATACTAATCACCAGAATAACATTTGTGTCAATGACAACAGAGGATTTGGGTTGGAAGTATAGGTTACTTTGATGCTTGTACTGATTTAACCACAACTACATTTAAAAAGAACTAGAAGCTGCTATATGCAATATTTTGTTATATGCTATATGCAATGTTTTGTGTGTTTCTGTTCCTTGAAAGTTTATCCCAAACAGTGGCATTTACAGGGCTAACATGGAGCAGCCAGCGTGTGGCGCTGTTTCACAAACACACCGCATTCAGAGAAAGTGGTCCTCTGAGGTCTGGGCTGGAGAACAAGATGTGCCCATGCACACTCCATTATTTAGTTATTTAGTCCTGTGCATGGCATATACTATACTTCAGAGAGCAGGTAGCTCAAAGTAGGCCTCTGACGCCACTGCAGTTCTCTACACAAGAACAGTCAGCCAATCAGAGAGCTGCTCTGGACGCAGAGAAAGGCATGCACGCAATAGCCATTTACTGTATCCTGTCTGAATAATTCAGGCATATGCTAAGTCACACACAGTGGGTCTGACGGTCGCCTAATGTATTTAGTGCAGGGAAAACCAAACAAACTTAACTGAAGCAACTTACATAATGAATTATCATTATCATCAGTCACATGAAGGATGGAGATGTTCACGCACAAGGTTTGGGTTACAAAGGCAATCAAGGTCATCTCCCCTTCCTGAATAATTTAAGATGTCTTTTTGCTGGACAGTTTGCTTCCCTTTTTATTCTGTTGCCAAAAAATCTTGGGATGACCTCTCAACATTGAAGCTCTGGAGTGCATTTGTGTGTGTGTGAGTTTTGTTTGAGAAAATTGGACACTGCTGCAAACAAGCAATCCCCAAGGCCTGTCTCTCACTCCCAGAGTTGCTCTGCTCCAAAGTATTTCTCCTGCCGAATGCTTCTGGAAAATACCCCAAAAGCAGCAGCAGCGAAAGCGGGAGGATAAAAGATGGTGAGAGAGAGCGGGGAATGTGTGTTGAACATCTGTTGTTGACATCTTTTATGAGATAATGATAGATAATGAGACAGGAGAGATGATTTGTTTAGGAATTACATTACCAACAGTTGTAATAGCAAGGCCTGATGAGTTTTACAAAGTGAACCAATGTAATAATTTGAGATTGTGAATAGTTACAGTAATGGGCTTGAGTTATGTTTTCTGTACAGTCCCTCCATTGTTAAAGCTGTTGTGACTGAGGAATGCAACATCTGCCTTTCTTTGTAAAGAGGAAAATTCTAAGATCAGCCCTGGACCAGATAATTTAACTTGAGCCACGTGTGAATTTCAGTATCTTTTTAATAAACCCCACTTTTTTCTACTCATCCCACCTGCTTTAGGGGTCACTTATAGATCATTGCAATGTAAAGAGGCTTCAAATGTGGGAAAAAAGGACAAAGGTGCACAGAAGGAAGAGGTGAGGTGGTGGGGGACGGGACCAGGTGAGGCGCGGGGGGAGGAGGGAGGGAGGGACACGTGTCTAAATGGTGTTGTACGCTGCTCCGAGACGGCGTACTCGAGGAAAATTGATCTCTCGCCTTTCACCAACAGAAATTTATGAAGCTGGAACATAAATGCAGTCATGTCCAATTAGCTCTGGTGAATTTACGAGGTGCGGTGAAGGGGAGGAAGTGGGAGGGGAGGAGGTGATAAAGACTTCAGTTGAAGCCAATAAAGCGTGCAGCTGATCAATGGGCCCAGCTCCCCCCTCTCGCATGGTCACTGAGCGCTCCTGGGCAGAGATATAATGCTTATATATAATGCCGATCTATTTTTTTTATTTTGAGATTATCCCCTGGTAATATTTCTAAATTGCAGAAATATAGCCGCACAATTGGACTCATTTGTCTTCTCTCTGGGCAAATCTAGAGTTATTTAAATATCCTACAAACTTTTTGCTTTTTGCTGTTGATGCACAGCCCAGCAGAGAGGACTTTTACCTAGTTTGTGAAATATGAGCAAATGCAGATCTGCCGATACCAGTAGACTACGAAGGGATAGAGTTACTGAGGAGCTGACAAATCAATGCTGACAAGAGGATTAAGGCAGCAAGGATCATTTCCTGTATCCCAGTTTTAAAAATCTGATGATTAATGGCCACAATGACAAGGAAGAAAAGCTTATAAACCTTCTCTCAATGTGCTGATGATCAGTCTATATTAAACTGTAAGATACAAGGTGCATGATGGGCCCGTACAGCTGTTTTGAAATTGGCGGAAAATTATATTATATGTATCCTGTTCTGAGATTTAGTTGGTTTGGAAAACAGTACTTGATTTACTTCATAAAAATTAATATATGTATGCAGATTAATTGATTTATTTTTTGTAAATTTAGCAATAATGCAACACTTGCTTGGAGTTAGCGTGTTAAACTGAAACAGGGAGTTGACAAGTAACAGAAAATCTGAAAAATAACATCTGTAAAAAGGCAAACTACAGAACTGACAATATTTTATGAAGTTTAATTGAGATGTGATCCAGTGGGAGAAGGACACAGCGCTAAGAGGAAGAGTGAGAGAAAGATAGTGGTGTCCCTGGAGAGACATGTGGATGTGCGTCTACAGTAAGGAGACAGATAAAGCGCCATTAACTGCTGCTTCCAGCTGCTTTTTCAGACGCTGCCACCACATGACTCCCCCTTGATGTTTGTTTATCTTTCTTTTTATTTAGACTCCTAATTGCTGCATGTGTGCTGCCGGAAACAAGGCAGCCCCTATCACTAACACAGGCAGACACACTGAGAAGAATGGGCACACTGTGATGTGCACAGACCAGCTCACGCAAAGAAAAGAACAGCATTTCAACTAGTAATCCACTTTTTAGATCAACCATTAAATTTATCAAAATGTTTTTAGAAGTTGTGCCTAAAATGAGATAAGACCCCAAACTGCGCTGGTAACACTAATGTTCCACTTTATTGTCTTATATAGCCAGGTTGTCACGTCTTTAAAGATACACTATGTAACTTTTTTGGTACAGGGTCTGCTAGCTGCTTGTCTCCATCAGCTGCTTGTCATTGCAAGAAGCTAATGTTCCACAGTATTGCATCTATATACGTCTATCTTCCAATAATTCAAATAGAAGTGTTTAAATGGCTTAAAACATCCTAAAAAAAACGTATATATTCTTACTTGAGCGGGGGTTGTCTCTTAAAAATTCTGAACAGTAACTTGACCTGGCAGCGTCGCCTTGGACAAGATAAGATATGTTTAATGCCATATGGGACGTCTAGCCAATCCTACAACATCTCCATGGAGACAAACCGGTGGCAGACCCTTCAACAGAAAAGTTGCATAGTGCACATTTTAATTAAATTAGATCAGAGTGATATGCTGCCGATCATGACTGTACTAAATAATTATCTCCCAAACACTATGATGAAAACTCATAAATGAAGCAAACACTAATATGAAAACTGATGTCTTACTACGAGTGACAAGGACCTTAAAGTAGTTGGTGCACCAGAGCTTACACAGGGCAGTACAGTTCTTGTTGTTTTTATCTATAGTTCCTTGTTGTTTACATCAAATATTTTGTGGAGAAAAGCCAAACATCTTAATCAAACAAGATGTCACTAACAAGAGCTTTATTATTAAAGAAAATCAATGGATAGACTCTAAAGACAGGGGCACTAGATGTGACGTAAACAACATAATATTACATAAGGTATAAATAGTATACTCTTGCTGATGGAACCCTAAGGCACACCTCACATAAAAATAACTTTCTTTGATCAGCTCGGGAGATGCATTGTAAGCACTCAATAGAAAGCAATTAGCCGTGAATGCTTTCTGAACAAGAGACTTGGAAGGACACTACTAAAATATTTATTAAAACAAGTCCAAACACACAATTAACACACGTAATTAAAGTAGCACATTGCACGCTCTGTTTTAAAAGCTACGAAGAAGGCGTACATCTCTAGCCCTCTATTTTCTCTGAGCACACCAGACTTGCTCGTCTTGTTGTGCGAGTAAACAGACAGTATACTGATGGATCCAGCTGTCCCGTCTTAACTTTCCTCGCAACTCCCACTTTGATGACTTTACAGTGGAGTAGACATCTTGCACATTAACATACCATTGTGCCCATGTATTATTTGTGCACGGAGGGACCCAGTAGAGAGGATCGAGAGAAATCCCAGTACAAGCTGTCATCCGAAAGACAGGAGGCAAAAGACACGCAGCGCTTGAGAAGTCGGGAATGTCACATCACTCATGCGGAAGAAGCCGGGAAGTACTTTGAGTTATCCTGAGCAGGCAGAAAGCAGGTCAAGGAGACTGGAGATTGGAAAAGTTTTAACCTGCAAGACTGGACAAAATGTATACAGAGTTTTGTTTTTTTTTGGTCTTTTTTGCTGTTGAATTGATCAAACGATAATTGATAAAATGAATAAAGAAATCTAAAAATCACAGGGTAAAGACTCATTTTAGTTTAGGTGTTGAAAAATACAATAGTATACACATAAAGAACATATCTTGTGCTAACAAAAGGTTTGGGAAAGAAATTGAAATATAATACATCATGATGATTTTTAAGCTTATTATGATTAGTGGTGTTCAGCAGCCTCTAATGCAGGCTGCAAAGTCAGGCTCCCTTAATTGACAAGCGGCTTAGGCCATTTCCGCTTGTTCGCCCCGGCCATTAGGTCTGTGAGCTACAAGCAGCTCAGTGTATACCTTAAAAATCACTCTGCTCTTAGGTATTGATTTTAAACTACAACTTCCAGATCGTGCACTCAGCAGAGCCTCCACACTGATGATGAGACAGATGAGATTTATCACTGAGAGGCGCTGGAGATGAGAGCCAATGCTGTCACTCACTCAGCTCGGGCATTAGTCACAACGGCTCCGCTTGTGTGATCTGGTGTCTGTCATCCATGCTCGAGAATAAATGCACCACGAGAAGGAGAGGCACGCTCACACACACCTGTCTTCTCCGCACACTTTCACTCTTCCTGCACACACAATTTGCCGCCATAAAAAGAGATGTTCAATTTCCTTCCTTTGCTAAGTGGACAGCTCGTGTCCTTCAGAAACCATACAGAAACAAGGCCTTGTCGCTGAATGGATCCTTGCTGGCGTCTCCTGTCACCTCACGCAGGTGATCAGAGAGGATTGTGGGTAATTTATAGCACAGCAGGCAAGCAACCACGTCGTCATGATCGACTGGCTCAATTTTTCTAAGTGAGGCTAACTGCGTGTTTCTAAGTTTGATAAAGTTATGAAAGTAGCAATGCGCTTAAGAAAAAAATGTGATGAGGAAGCCAAGATTAGTGCGTGGAAGGAAGATTGAAGTAGTCATCTCACCAGAATACAGGAGCCATTCTTTGAATATTTGATGCAGACGGATAGCTGTTCACTCCAGTGGAACAAACTGGATTGGAGTCCAGTCAGTCGTCTGGAAAAGGCTGTAATTTAAAGTCGTATCCACCGAGTGTCCTTAAGATCCTCATTTCCTTCTAAATAAAACCCTGTGGCCTCTGGATCAGCCCACCTGGGTTCTGCCCTCAGCCAAGGTCACATCTGCATCCACACGCACTTACACATTCAAATATCATCCAAACATCAAATCATACTGCCGGATAAAAGAGCAATCTCACCCCCTCAAATTACACTCCCCATGTTTTTACGTTTGCTTAACCTCTTATTGAAATATTTACATAAGATTTATTTGGCATTTGAAAATTTAGAAGCTTTGTGACTTGTGAAGAAAAAATGCTCACATTGAAGAAATACACTAAAATAAAATGTATTAATAACTGTAAGAAAAGAGTATGTACTGTGTTCAGCCTCACAAACTAATCAGTTGGTGGTGTCACAAAATCATAAAATAAAAAAGAATATAAAGTGGCAGTGCAATTTAGTGTAAAACACACTCTGAGTCATAATCATTGAGGCACAATGATCAAATCGCAAAAGCTGCAATTATTTAGATAATTGAATGTCCTCTGCAAGGAACATGCCTGTAGTTTAGACCTCTATAAAATGTTATAAAATGAAAATTTAGATTATTATTGTATTAGTTTGTCAATTTATATCTTAGCATCCTCTCAAATGTCACATGTAACTTTTACATAGTGCACTCTGTAGTCCCACTTTTTCAACATCTACCACAGATCTAAATGCTTTTGAAAAATTGCAGCAGCCTAAGCAGGGAATCCCAGACTTCCCTCACCCCAGACATTTCCTCCAGCTCCTCCAGGGGGACTCCAAAAACGTTCCTAGGCAGCCGGAGAGACGTAGTCCCTCCAACGTGTCCTGGGTCCTCCCTGGGGTCTCCTTCCGGTGGGACATGCCTGGAACACTTCCCCAGGGAGGCATCCAGAACAGATGCCCAAGCCACCTCAGCTGGCGAAGGAGCAGCAGCTCTACTCCAGGCTCCTCCCTATCCTACCCTATCTCTAAGGGAGCGCCCAGATGTCCTGGGGAGGAAACTCATTTTGACCACTTGTAACCGTGATCTTGTTTTTTCGGTCATTACCCAAAACTCTTTTTTTTTTCCCCAAAATCATGCAGTCCTACCTCTACCACCGTTAAAGGCACTGCACCAGATTTTTACTGTTAAAAAAAAACAGAACTAGTTCATTTTTAAATAGTTTGCCTTGGCCCAAAGTTATTCCTCACTTACCTTATGCATTCAGAACATCCTAATTAATCACTGCAGTGAGTTTACAAGTAAAATTTCGCAAGTCTCAGAGACCAGTTTGGAGTCGCTTCTTGATGATCAGACAATGAAACGCTTTTAATGATGCACACAGCACGCAGCAAACTTATTTTGACTTCAAGAGCTGTTTATTCAATATATCTGTACTAGGGCAAGGCAAATTTTGCTCAGTCACATGGGAAACAAATTGGGTACAGGGCCTTTAACCTTTTAGTTTCTTTTAGTTTAATTACTCCATTTGAGGCCAAACATCAGTAGAATTAGCCTCTCTGCACAGCACAGTGAACTTGTCTGTGCTAACTTTCTCCCGCTGCCTAACTGCATGTGCCGCCATCTGGACCATCACTCCTCCCTTGTCTTCCCGCACTCCTCTGTCTCACCTGAGCTGTCTTCTTCTGTTTTTCTACAGGTGTAAGTGCAACCTCCATGCCTCTCAGTGCCTGCTGGTGGATGGGAACCTCCAGTGCCAGTGTGAACACAACACCACGGGCCAGGACTGTCAGCGCTGCAAGAAGGGCTTCAAGGCCAAATCATGGAAGGCTGGTTCCTACCTGCCAACGCCTAATGGAACTCCCAACACCTGTACGTACCATTATACATGATGCACTATAACAAAGGCAAAATGGGGGAAGCAGTGTCTCTAGTGCAAACTGTCACTGTGTCCTTCACTAAATGTGCTAAAAGTATGAATGGGGTGTATGTGTGTGTGTCGGTGATGAATGGAGGAGGCGATGGTGCAGATTGTCAGCCAGGCACGGACTGAATAAATAATGCACTGTAGCAATAAGTAAACAATTCTTTTTCAACATAATTATCACTTTGAAATCAACCTGGAAATATACCTAAGTCTAGAAGGATGTACCAGGGTGATGTCCATTTTTATTTTCATCTTAGTTATGAAAAGTTTCCGTCTTTCATTTGCTTATTCTTTCTTTCATTTTTAGCTTCAGCCAATATAAAGATCTCGATATTTGCAGAGGGCTAAATATGTTTCCGGAGTGATCAGCAGCTGTGCAATCTGCTTACAATCTAATTTGGCTTGTTACAAATGCAATGACTATTTCTATGCATCCACTTAAGCACTGCACAAGGGTGAAAGGATAGAGAGCATCCTGTGCCAAGTGCCATCGTGTTAAAAGCTGTTTATGAGAAGTGCTGCTCTGCTCCGTCTCATTAGCTGCAATTAGATCCCTTATAATAACAGATGTTCATATGTTAACTTAAGCCTCTAATTATGTTTATCATATTTAGTTAATCAGAACATAAATACTGTTTTCTATCATATACTCAGTGGTTTTCAGCAGTTTTAGACCAGAATTGGTGATGGGAATAGGGCGGTGTAGTAAAACTAGTGCTTAGCGCGTTGTCACCAGCTCAAAAGCAGGAAAGCAGAACATCTCGATGTGATGACGGGAGTGTGTGGGGGGAAATCCTCTCTCCAAGTGTAGTCAGCTACAGTAGCTAGCTCTGATAAAATAATAATCTAGGGCAGCCCCTCCCACCCCCTCCTCTCAGTTGGAAAAAGAGAAAAAAGTCCACCTCGGCTGCATCAACAAGAACGCTTCCACGGTCATTAGCGGTAGTTTCTAAAGGTAGTTGCAGTTTTCCTCACACTTCAAAAAATGTCAACTTGTTACTGTACTAAGCAAGATCCAATGGAACTGATATCTCATGTCTTTTTCACAATCTACTTCAAAGTCTTGCCCCATAAATATGTTACAGAAAAAAACCTACATGTGATGACCACCTTTTAATGTTTAAAGGTCAAAAATGGGGAGGGGTCTCATTACTCTTGTATGAAAGGTTACCCACAAGCCCCCTTTTATTCCTCTCAAATAGCTCCTAAGCTTTCTCTGCCACCTGAATCTGACAAACGAGCTTGAGTCAAGTCTTTAGGCAAATTGAATGCATAAATAAACACACTCTCATCTGCGTGTCTGTTTCGCCTTCTCTTTTTAGGTGCAATTGCGGGTTCTCCCTCCGGTTCAAGTAAGTCACTGAATGCAACCACCTAATCTCTTTTCTACCTCTTCTTTATTTTATCTTCCACACTCAGCTCCCTCCATTGTGTTTGTAGTCTACTTGTTTTATTTTTTTCTTACCCTGCTGCAGCTCTGGCATACGCATGCTTCATTATTAATAGGCCTCGCTGTTGTTGCGTCCGTTCATCACATCACATCACACTAACCTGCACAGGAGGAATTCTTCCACAGTTGTTCCTATTTAGAGAAACGACATGGGAAAATGAATGGAGAGTGTGGAGTGGACGAGGCGCTTCAGCAACACAAAGCAGTGAGGAGTGAGGGATGTGTTAGTGTGTTGTAATGCAGTGTGATTCCGGATGAGGAGCAGAGGGAGGCTCGGAATAAAAGGGAATTTGATTAGGGGATTCTCTCGGTGGAGACGCTCCCGGGCGCGTAGCTGTTAGACAGAAACGATCGGCAAAGTGGCAGCATCAACCCTGACAGCTCTGGGCTCTTCTCCACATGGTCCAGCAGTAAAAGGCTGATGCTTGGCTAGACTCAACAATTGGGCCGCAGTGCACAAGTCAGCTTTTCAAATTAAAGACAATTGTGGAAGTTGCGAAAAGAAACAACATACTGATACTGATGAGAGGCTACCTCGTTAAAGGGTAGCGTAATCGTTAGCCATAACATTGTGACCACCAACCAATACTTAAAGCCATTATGTTGTATCAAAAGTCATCTGTTCTTTGTAGTGGCATATTCATGGGTTCAGCTTCCTGTTATATGCAACATTTTGAGGCCTGTTCCCCATTCAACAGATATAAATCCATTGTTTTAAATTGTTAATCGCTATGGCAGTGGTCTAAAGTTGTCATCATGCCGAAACCCTGGACAACCCAGGACAATGAACGCAATAAAACCATCATTAAAACTACAGTAGCAATTTTGCAATAGTATGGCACGCTCTAATTCCTCCTCCCACAGCGTAAGATGATAAAAACAATATTTGGCTACCACTGCCTACTACATTATGTACTTTTCTGTAGTGAACTTCATCTTTTAACCACTGTAGTAATCTGGAAAGAATATGTCAGTTCTAATGTCCTTCTACTTGGATGTTTCTGCAGTCCAATTATCATTATTAACGTGCATTATTTTGTTTCTCTCTCCATGCCAACTTGTTTCTGACAAGTGGGCCGGACTCCTACTCGTAGTGTTCATGTTAATTTTTACCTTTATCTCATCTACTGGGCACAGTAGCCGAAGATGAAATGGAGAGTGGATTCCAACATGAAAGACAGCACGTTGCCGTTGATAACGCGGAGGGTCACACTCAAGGTCAAACAAGGACACACGGAGCCCCACTTGAAGGTACAGAGAAGTAGATGTGCAGTAGAGTAGCTGTAGCACAAGACAAGAATTGTGACGAAGCAAAACAGTGTATGCCCCCGTAGATGTTCAAGTAGCGTGTCCTGTGCTTGTGTAAACACCATTCATATTTCATGTACGGACTTGTCGAACGTCCTTCGATGGACATTGTTTAGGTAGGATGTTAATATCAGATATGGCCTGTCTTCAGAGTATAGATGTCAAATATGGAAATTCAGACTTTATTTGTTCTGACTGACTGACTTTACTGTAAAGTGGTGCTCGAACCTCGCTTGGCCTCATGCTAAATTTAAACCTGCCATCTTGGTAAGGCAGTGAAAGTTTACATAAAAGCACTTTAGAGATCGGGGCATGTAGGGAGTTTCGGGCGTGGCTTGCAATGTCTTCACTTTCTTCCTTTTCAGAAAAAGGAAATCCATTAAGAGTGTTTGTTAAACAGCTCAGCACTTTTGTTGTTTGGCTGACAACAGTAGGGAACTCAAAGAATTCACTGATTAGCTGTGATTTACGGAGAGCTGACAGAAGCTTTAACATGCATAAACAAGGCCACAGTCCTTTGTAAGCTTTAAAAGGCTGCTGCACGGAAAGCCAATCTTACATTATTTTTGACTTTCAACTTGTAACTGAAAGACGTAAATTTAAAGGTAGGGTATGTAGCGTGCGCTCTTAAAAAGGTACTGCAATCAACTGAATCTGGCATATTGAAGACACAAATACATGTCATTACACACATACATTACAACATTAATGACATAAACTACTTGGCCATCATGTAAGATTTGTAAAATAAATCAATATTACAATTGTTATCAGCAAAAGCAATACTTCTTTGAGCATATTGTCTTTGTATCTGGGGACACAGATGCCACACGCCCTACCTTTAATGTTACAGTTGTTGTATGCAGCTGTGGAATACTGCACTGCACTGGAATCAATGACTGCTCCATTGAAAAAGAGAGCACTGTACACTGGTGTTTTTGCAGCTCAGGTGGATTTGGACCAAACGTGACCCTTCCCTGAACTGTGAGTGTGTGTTTCATGTCTGGCATATGGTGCATTTCAGGAGCACCAATAAATCATCTCTATTCATGTCTATTTCCTCCCGGGGATGTGAGGTCTTACGTCCTGCTCTCGCTGTGCACAACCACTAGCATCATTGAAATATAAAAGTGTGGTGGAATTAGACCTATTCTGACGGAGTTGTCGTAACTATAGTAACCTACAAATGTCCATGACTGTCAGATATTTAGAGGACGCTAAAACGGATAGTAGACGTGGAGTGGTGTGACCTTGACAACACTTCTAGCGCCCTTTAAAGGACCGAAACGTAGTGCTTGGTCGTGCTTTGTCGTGCTTTGTCATGTCCCTGCCCCAGTTATGTCAGTGAGCAAGCTCAGATAGGGATTAGTCATGTATTGGCAAGAGAGTCTGATCCGCAGAGCCCGATGTCCATTGGTCAGCTACACCTTATGTGTGTGTGTGTGTGTGTGTGTGTGTGTGTGTGTGGTGATGGTGGAGGGTCTCCTATCCAGTCTCAGTGATCCCATATGACCCTGCCTCATATTTAAATTCAGAGCCCATAGCAGTATCCTGGCTAATGCCGCATGCCTGCAATGCACTACAGTAAACTAGCACTAATAGCACTTTGGCTGTAATAATAGTTTTACTTAAGTCACCTTTTGTATCAGAATTAGTCTTGGCTCCAGACCAACACATTGGTTCATGTCTGGAAAAGCGTTGGACATATTAATATCATTTCTGCTGTCATAGTGCCCAGCCCCATTAGGGCTTCTGGCAAACGTTAAAGGCTCCTGAATTACAATGCGTTCATTAATGCGGCTCTATGTCCAATTTCTGTCACTTTAGTCATATATTCTGAGAAGGCTAGACTGACAGGTAGCATTAAAGCATTATTAGCATTTTAGTCTACATTAAATCCAGTGACAAATGATCTCATTATATTCAAATACAACAGTCTGAAGGCACCTAAATGCTTCAGTGTGTGTCAGAGCACACGATGGCCATGTGAGAGTTATGGCACAGTCCATCTGCTCAGACAGACAAATCCCAAGGCATTACGTAATACATAAGGTCATGCTGTAATGCAATGTGTGAAAGGGTGATGGCGCTGTTTAATAGCGAGGTAAATGTATTCTTTTATAGAACCAACAGATTCTGGGCACTCATATGCTAGCCACCTTAACCAACAGGTCAACCAACTGGGTGAAGGTCTTTGTCACAACTGTGAAAGTTTTACAGTGTTTTTGAAATGAGGCTTTTAGTGAGAAGCTCATACACATATGACTTAATTAAAATAGTTTCTGTTGTTTCAATAATTATTTTTACATATTTCTATTCATTTTATATAGCTCTAGATCCTACCTGGATGGCTGAGGCATTACACAGACAGCTTTCTATTGTATATACATGTCTATACAGAACAAAATGGGTTTAATAAAAGCATTTAATAATTAAAGTTGCAAGCGGCCTCGAACTCACACTTGGCCGACCCGCCACTCACTAAGGATGGTGCTGGCAGGCCACTTGTCTTTGTGTTGTAGTGGCTTTGGGCTGTACTTGTCAGTACACAGACAAAGTCAACACACATTGGAAGCACTGACGCGCTTCATGGCCATTGCAACACCAACAACATCGTGCAAAATACAACTTTGACCCCACAAATTTTTTTGATCGGGATGACCTGAAGTGTCACTGTGCCAAATTTTATGTTCTTCAATGAAATGAATAAGTTGTTCTTTTACTTTGAAATGTAAGAAAATTTGGAAATGTTGCCTTTAGGATAACATGGGCGTTTTCGCGCATCACCATGGCAATCCAGTGAAAAAGTCATTATGCCAAATTTCACATTATTACACGATACTAATATTTTTCTCATTAAAGAAACATTGTGCAAGTTACAGCATTTTTGTAGTAGATTGCCACATCTGGCGTAAAGTGGAACAACTTTCTTCCTCTCCAGAAACAACTTGATTAATGTCAATTCTATTTTGATTACATTATGCTGGTAAACTCGTGAGTTGCTAATAATGATTAGCTTTCCTCGCAAACAACTGTTACTACATCATCATGGCTCACGTAAATGCAGCTCGAAGTCACACATTACTTCATAATCATAACTATATTGGTGGTAAAACTGCAAAGACACAGCAAGTGACCAATTCACAACAAGCTTGCTGTTCTCGTACTGCAAATGCAGACTAAATGCATAATGTGCAGTGCATCTGCCAAACCAAACCAAAACACGATATGTAACTACACAATGTCTCTTACGTGACGATGCAGAATCCATCTTCCAACTCTGCTATGATGGTCAAAAACCCGCCCTGTTTAGTAATGGCGGCGTATCAGGAAGTCAGATCCAGTGAACCAAAGATTCACATTGCATCACTTCCGCTGAGACAGCACAGGTTTTTCCAACACGAATTGCTCTCACATAATTGACTGTGAGAGCTTATAGAGGCAGCCGCGGGGGAAACATGATTCTGCGCATCATGCAATTGCTTTAGCAAGTATAGGAGTGATATATAGTCATTTTGAGCATTTTAACTTGGACAAATGCACCTTTAATGTGAAATTTTGGACTCAGTCCCATTAGAATAACTTTAGTGCGTTTGTGCATCACCAGAGCAACACAGTTAAAAATACAACATGGTTTTCATTTACTTTTTTGATTGGGATGACCAAATGGAATTTTGTGTAAAACTTCATAACATTTCAGAAAACTAAATTTTCATTCCTCTATACATATTTATTTCTTATTCTGTACAGGTGCTGTTATTTTGTACTGTTCTTTCACAATGAGTAGGTTTTGGTGAGAAAGTTTTATAACTGATTCAGCTGTGAGCCCAATCAGACTTTGAATGCATGAACGGGAGCAAATTTCAAAAATTCCGATGGAAATTTGCAGCTTCAAAACAAATCTAAATAAATTGGATAACTTTTGATGCCCCTTTCTCCAGCTGCTGTAGAGCGATTTTGAGTCCTGTCGGTCAAACACCCTCGGAGGAGATAGTTAAAATATGACATCACATGAATATGACTCAGGATTTCTGAATCTTCAATCCAAGATGGCCGACTTCTGGTTTGTCAGGGGGCGTGGCAATATATATTTTTTGTTTGTCTTCATGTGATGAATGTATGTACCGCATTTCATGGCCCGACAACAAACTTGCTCCCATAGGCACAATGTATTTGACTTTTGCAGGTGGCACTGTTGTGCCATTTTTTCCCCCCATGTATGAAGCCTATATATAGTTGTTTTTTTTTAATTCATGCACTTCTGAATTTTGGGCAAAATTTGATGAGCTCAGTTTTTGAACGTGTTTACAGGGTCAAATAAGCACTCAAAGAGCAGAAAGCAAGAACAATATATCCACTGAAAGCTCTCCACATTCCCCACGTCACCGGGGTTCAGTGGTGCTGCTTGATGCCAGGAGTGTGTTTGAGGAACACGAGCTCTTTGTGCTACCTTTACCTTTACACCTTTGACTGTTATTTGTTAGCAATAATAAATATGCATGTGCTTGGTGACCGCTTTTAATGCTGGGGGCGGCTGAGAGGACAAAGTTGAGCCCTTCGCACTCATTGTTGTGAAACCAATAGACCCTACGCCCTGTAGGGGCTCGGGCCTAATAAATAATATATTTTTAAACAAATACAATATGTCTAAATCTATATTTGTTCAGTGTCAATTTTATACCTGCAAAAGCTATTTTACCATGCACAATTAATTGTGTCAGGGGTACAAGCGCATGAAAAAATGTGAGTTTAAAAGTAAATAACCAAAATGACACGCTGTCATATATTATTAGACCGACGATAGTCACACCTTTAACAGCCACAGTGCTTGCAAAATATTGCCAGCACTGAAAGGGTTGTAAAACAGCTTTTGTGTTTAGCCGATCTCAGCAGTGTGAAGTCACACTCTCATTGTGTGTTTCACTGGTGCGTGTGTGCGAACACAGACTGGCTGTGTCTATTTCATATGCACATTTGGATAGAAAAATAAGAGCTTTTGGATAAACAATCTGAGGCTGCATCTCTAATGCTAATGCATTAGCCTGCTCATTGCATTTGTAATCTCTGTCCCCGTGTAACTGATGCTACACTCCAGTGAGAATTACAAACAGCACAGTCCATTATATGGGCCACAGGGCTGAGGCTGCACCC
>KN475562.1:0-20352 GCA_000787095.1 Periophthalmodon schlosseri | reverse complement strand
TTCCTGGCCCTTAAGCAGCAGAGCAGCTCACACATCAGTCTGAACAAGGCCAGGAGCCCAGCATCATTTGGTCAATGAGAATCATCACCATTCCCCTGAAACAATTGGCCCAGGCTCCCACTTCACCAGCCTGTATCAAATAGTGTTAAAGCAGGGCAGAGGTAAGCCTCACTCTCAGCATTACAGACTAATCAAATTTACAATGAGAGCTCTAGTTCCATCAGTGTATGGCATTGTAGTGTTAAATTATTTCCAGAAGGTGAACGTCACTGATGTGCCCTTACACATTTAATGCTACTCAGCATCAAATTGCATGTAAGAGATGCTTATTAAATTTGGCTAGTGGCACTGAAATCTAGTTAATGCAAGAGGCAGACTGAAGCGTGAGTGAAAAGTGAAGGGAGGGGGGCAGCGGCAGTTTGAAAATAGTTGGCAGGGAATTTGCATCATTCAGACACAGGATTTTGAAGTGACAGATGAAACTGAATGGAGAATTTTAACCTTAACTTTAATCTGAAAACCTTGGGAAAGAGATGGTTTAAATTAGCCTTATAACTGATACATGTAAATGAACTAGCAAGCAAAGTTCTCTTAACATGAACAAACAACGCATTTAGAAAACTGCTGTATCCAGTTTAGAGAACGGGCGCAACAGAAAGTTTTAAAATTCCATTTCAATTTACCACTCATGTCAGTTTTAAATAAAAATATCACTTCTGAAGAGCAGTGAACATAGCCCACCTATAAGTCAGCCTCTACCGCTCTTGGCACAGTGTCATGTTGCCAGTAGGAGAGCAGATGAAGAGCTCCATCACTGCCACTGTGTGCTAAGCCCGACAGACTTTCACGCTTTTCTTTCCATCAGTGTGAAGTGAGAAGAAGCGCTGTCTGGTGTCCAACAGTTCAGCCTGATCTGATTGAAATTAATGCCAAGAAAAAACTCCAATTGGTTTGACCCCCAAGGCTGCCCGCATTAGTGGGACTAAAAACACTTATAACAGAGCGGCCCGTGGTGGGAATAGCCCCGTCCTGCATATATATAGCTTGTATGCATGTGTGACAGATGTGTGTGAGCTGAGAGAGGCCATAGTTGGAGGTAGACAGGGGTTACTTTGATGAAATGTAATGATGGAATAATGCCAATGCGTGAAATAGTTCAGTGTGCAGTGAGAACAGCTGCTGGCATCCTGTCTAACTCGAGCCCCGGGGAGGGAGGGAGGGAGCGAGGGAGAGCGGGCTGAGGGGAAGTGCGTAGGTGGAGGTACGCCTGGAGGGAGATGCTCAGCAGGGGGGCAGGACGCTCGCAGGATGCCCCTCTCTGAAGAAGTAGCACAGACTTACACGGGCCGGGTAGAGCCGCCTCAAGGGGGAGCACAGATGGAAGCCTGCTGCAGTGTATTCTCCTGTGGCCGGTTCATCATTAGTCCCTGAATGACATGTATAGTGTGGTCGCTACCTGTGATTGGTTAGTTGTATTTTTAATCTAGTTCAGGAAGCTGTAGGGTTTGATTTACTGGCCTGTTGATGTTGTTGCTGCAAATGGGGAAAGTAGAAGGCGGAGGAGCAAGTTTCATAGTTTTCTACTGGTGCACTCAGTAGTATGTAAACGAGAAGCAAAGGAATAGTAAAATACACAGTGAAAGTGGAGCACAGGAAACAGAAAGAAATTAAAAATGCACTAAAAGTGGAATTAAAAAGTGTCTGCTCTGTGGTGCCAGATAGAATAAAAATCTGATAATACAGACGAATACTAATTATTCGATTTTTCCATAAGAGTTTGTCCAGATTCAATGAATATTCATATCTATGTTCAAAAACGAGAGCAAAGATGAGTCTTCTCTTTCTTTTATGACAAGCAGAAAAAGAAACAAGCTCTTTGGGAGAGTGTGAACATGCAGCGGCAGAAGACTCCGTGACACTCAGATAAAAGGCACGTCATTTCTCTGAGCCTGAGAGAGAGTGTAAAGACAAAGGCATTTCTCAAGAATCATTTTTTCTCAAGCTCAGGACTGTGGCCTCTAATGGGGGCAGCCAATATTCAATATTAGACAATAAGCGTGAGGAAGCAGTTTAGAAATGATCCTGTATGAGATATTTTTTCTCCTTATGTTGACGTTCGCTCCGTGTCTCAGTGTCCCATAAGAGCGAGGAGCATGCGCACCAGAGTCACCAGATCACTGCCTCTTCTGGAGAAGAGAGAGGCAATGAAGTAAACCATGAGTCAAAAGGTACTGTCTATAAGCTCAAATAAATAGTGCAGATTTAAAATGGACACTGCCACTGATATTTGTGTGTGTGTGTGTGTGTGTGTGTTAGCTATTCACATTTAAAGGCACCATTTGAAATCCTAAGACCTGTGTTGGCCTTTAAGGTAGAGCTGTGCCAATCCAATTTTAATCTGGATCGGTATTGAGTTTAATTGACAATGATGTACTTAGGTCTTTTTAATCGAGAGATCCACAGCCAATCCCTGAGAATTTGAGTTCGAGAGAGACTTTGTAGTACTATTTTTGTTTAGTTTTAAATGGCAGTTATTAAAAGTATGTATTGTTCATGTTCATTTAATTAATATTGAAGATTAAAAAATGTAACCTAAAATTGTAATTGACCAATAAGTGGGGGGAAAATTACAGATATTACATTATGACAAAAACATTACTTAAAACCTCACATGCTAGTCACATACTCTACTTTATATACTTTATTTTTTCCCTGCTAAAGTTTATAGCTATGCCCATGGACACACAACTCAAAGTGAAACAACAGATGAAAACAAACTTGAGTACACGGTATGTACTAATGATCATTGCACTTAAATCATTGTGAGGAGAAACTACAGCTAGACATCTCACAAATGAAAGATGGTCTGTAAAGTGTATCCTTGAAGTAACAGGAATGCGTTTTTGCTATGTTACTGAGACCACCGTTGTGCAATAGCTCCCCACAAGGCTGAGGAACATGGCGGTGAACGAGAGGAGCACACAGAGCAAACAGGCAGCAGACACGGAAATGGAGGTACATACTCTCAAGCAAGGTAGTGCAGAGTAGTGAAACTAGGCTAAATTCAGTACACAAAGGTACATCGGGACCATAGTACTTCAAATGTAGTACTTTTTTCGGTGCTGATACTGTACTTGCACATTTTCAGACAGCCTGCACGGACACAACACCCACAGTCACACACCAAACTCTCCTGAACATAAGGAGCAAGGTCAAAGCCATTTGGGTATAAAATGTAAGTTATTATATTTTAGTTTGTTTATAGTTTGTATTTTACAGCATATAGATATAATGATTGTTTCAGTTAGATATCAACTATTTTATTTTTAAAACGTATTATTTTTAATATTTAAGTATAGAGCAGAACAAATTCTAATAATTTACTTCTGCTAATAGCTAATGAGCACCATGGTCATGAGACACACAAACAGACCAAACCTGAACATGAAGTGGGCCATAATGCACAAACAACAACAGAACACAAAGTATGTGTGCCCTGCAGGGGAGTAGACGGGGGGGACAAAGTGGTCTGTTGTCTCCAGCCCCAGGGTTTTAGGGGCCCAGAATTGGACCTTCATCCTATTAATTTATATTAGAGGGGGGCCCATGTGAGGCTTCTTGCCCCAGGCCCCAAAATTTCTGTTGACAGGCCTGTGCCTGCACCTGCAGAGGACAAACTTGTCTCTCACTATAGTGTGTCCATTTATTTTCAGCAAACCATCATGGACATGAGACTCATAGACATAGTGCCAGCTCTTCTGAACATCAGGAGCTAGATCATAATCACAAAGGTATCGAATGTGGAACTTACTATAAAACTGAATTACATTATATGTGATGGATGTACAAAATAAGTGTATCGGTGAAGTAACAGGAATGCGTTTTGGTTATGTTATTGAGACCACTGTTGTGCACTAGTTTCCCACAAGGCTGAGGAACATGGTGGTGAACGAGCGGAGCACATAGAGCAGACAGGCAGCAGACATGGAAATGGAGGTACATACTCTCAAGCAAGGTAGTGCAGAGTAGTGAAACTAGGCTGAATTGTTCTATTTGGCTTTTCATGACTGTTGTTCCTCTGCAGTACTTTCAAATGTAGTACTTTTTATGGTGCTGATACTGTACTTGCACATTTTCAGACAGTCTGCATGGACACAACACCCACAGTCACACACCGAACTCTGTTGAACATAAGGAGCAAGATCAAAACCATTTGGGTATAAAATGTAAGTTTTTTAGTTGATTTATTGTTTGTATTTTACAACATATAGATATAATGATTGTTTCAGTTAGATATCAACTATTTTATTTTTCTAATAACTTACTTCTGCTAATAGCTAATGAGCACCATGGTCATGAGACACACAAACAGACCAACCCTGAACATGAAGTGGGCCATAATGCACAAACAACAACAGAACACAAAGGTATGTGTGCCTGCAGGGGAGTAGACGGGGGGGGGACAAAGTGGTCTGTTGTCTCCAGCCCCAGGGTTTTAGGGGCCCAGAATTGGACCTTCATCCTATTAATTTATATTAGAGGGGGGCCCATGTGAGGCTTCTTGCCCCAGGCCCCAAAATTTCTGTTGACAGGCCTGTGCCTGCACCTGCAGAGGACAAACTTGTCTCTCACTATAGTGTGTCCATTTATTTTCAGCAAACCATCATGGACATGAGACTCATAGACATAGTGCCAGCTCTTCTGAACATCAGGAGCTAGATCATAATCACAAAGGTATCGAATGTGGAACTTACTATAAAACTGAATTACATTATATGTGATGGATGTACAAAATAAGTGTATCGGTGAAGTAACAGGAATGCGTTTTGGTTATGTTATTGAGACCACTGTTGTGCACTAGTTTCCCACAAGGCTGAGGAACATGGTGGTGAACGAGCGGAGCACATAGAGCAGACAGGCAGCAGACATGGAAATGGAGGTACATACTCTCAAGCAAGGTAGTGCAGAGTAGTGAAACTAGGCTGAATTGTTCTATTTGGCTTTTCATGACTGTTGTTCCTCTGCAGTACTTTCAGATGTAGTACTTTTTATGGTGCTGATACTGTACTTGCACATTTTCAGACAGTCTGCATGGACACAACACCCACAGTCACACACCGAACTCTGTTGAACATAAGGAGCAAGATCAAAACCATTTGGGTATAAAATGTAAGTTTTTTAGTTGATTTATTGTTTGTATTTTACAACATATAGATATAATGATTGTTTCAGTTAGATATCAACTATTTTATTTTTCTAATAACTTACTTCTGCTAATAGCTAATGAGCACCATGGTCATGAGACACACAAACAGACCAACCCTGAACATGAAGTGGGCCATAATGCACAAACAACAACAGAACACAAAGGTATGTGTGCCTGCAGGGGAGTAGACGGGGGGGGGACAAAGTGGTCTGTTGTCTCCAGCCCCAGGGTTTTAGGGGCCCAGAAATGGACCTTCATCCTATTAATTTATTTTAGAGGGGGGCCCATGTGAGGCTTCTTGCCCCGGGCCCCAAAATTTCTGTTGACAGGCCTATGCCTGCACCTGCAGAGGACAAACTTGTCTCTCACTGTAGTGTGTCCATTTATTTTCAGCAAACCATCATGGACACGAGACTCATAGACATAGTACCAGCTCTTCTGAACATCAGGAGCTAGATCATAATCACAAAGGTATCGAATGTGGAACTTACTATAAAACTGAATTACATTATATGTGATGGGTGTACAAACAAAATAAGTGTATCGTTGTGTTTTTGCTGTGTTACTGAGACCACTGTTGTGCAATAGCTCCCCACAAGGCTGAGGAGCATGGCGGTGAACGAGAGGAGCACACAGAGCAGACAGGCAGCAGACATGGACATGGAGGTACATACTCTCAAGCAAGGTAGTGCAGAGTAGTGAAACTAGGCTGAACTGTTCTATTTGGCTTTTCATGACTCTTGTCCCTCTGCAGTACTTTTACATGAAACCCATGGCCATAAAGTACCTGTGCATGGTGAACAGAAAGAAGAAAAAAGTGAAGGTATTTAACGCGATAGATAGAATTTCCTGTAGATAGCTCTAGATGGTGATGTGAATCTAATAACCGTGTTGTGCAGATGCTCACAGCCCTCACGTTCATCAGAGTAGCCATCACAAAACAGACCAGACCGGCCACAGTGAAAACCAGCACCCACAAACAGCACCAGGTATTTATTTATATGTAATAACAAGAGGCAGCAACGATTTTTATATTCTTTTATTTATTTATTTTCCCCAAAAGCAGTTCAAAACAGAAATGACCACCATGACCATGAGTCTCACCATCAAACATCAACTATAACTGGGCATCATACGGGTAGCACAGACACACAGAATGGTACTGTCACAACTTTCACAAGTCAATAGAAGTACAGAATAGTTAAGGGAGGTTTTGCCAGTAATTACTGTATGATTTGAAGCAGTCGATCACTCGCACCATGAACAGCATCATCACCATATCACCACTGACTCCACAAATAAGAAAGAGGAGCACGGACATAATCATCAAGAACAAGGAGGTAAATATAAATCAACCAAAAATTCAGAGATTATCATTCAAATCGACAAACATTCATAATAGTTTTTTTTTGTTGTTGTTCTTGTTTAAGCTGTACATAAGTCTGACCACCAAGGACATGTGACTCATGGGGATAGAGACTCAGAGCACAGGGTGGGGCCAGTAAACCATCATGGACACAACACTCATAGCCACTCTGAAAACACTGACTATAACAAAGAAGATCATAGAGGTATTCAGTGCATAAATCATAATGTACACAACGGTAAAAAGACATTACCTTTACTCTTCTCCTTTAACAACATTGTTTTAGCAGCCCATAATATAAATGCCCATCATGTACAAGAGACTCATGAACAAACAACTGAGCGTGAGGAGGGACATGGTACGCATTCTCCAGTACACAAAGGTACATCGGGACCATAGTACTTCAAATGTAGTACTTTTTTCGGTGCTGATACTGTACTTGCACATTTTCAGACAGCCTGCACGGACACAACACCCACATACTTGCACTTTTCCAGACAGCCTGCACGGACACAACACCCACAGTCACACACCAAACTCTCCTGAACATAAGGAGCAAGGTCAAAGCCATTTGGGTATAAAATGTAAGTTATTATATTTTCGTTTGTTTTTTGTTTCTATTTTACAGCCTATGGATATAATTGTTTTAGTTAGATATCAACTAAAACTTAATCTTTTTCTTTTTAATTCTAATAATTTACTTCTGCTAATAGCTAATGAGCACCATGGTCATGAGACACACAAACAGACCAAACCTGAACATGAAGTGGGCCATAATGCACAAACAACAACAGAACACAAAGGTATGTGTGCCTGCAGGGGAGTAGACGGGGGGACAAAGAGGTCTGCTGTCCCGAGTCCCAGGGTTTTAGGGGCCCAGAACTGGACCTTCATCCTATTAATTTATTTTAGAGGGGGGCCCATGTGAGGCTTCTTGCCCTGAGCCCCAAACTCTCTGACAACGGGCCTGTGCCCGCACCTTCAGAGGACAATAGTAACTGTCTCACAGTGTCCAAACTTGTCTCTCACTATAGTGTGTCCATTTATTTTCAGCAAACCATCATGGACATGAGACTCATAGACATAGTGCCAGCTCTTCTGAACATCAGGAGCTAGATCATAATCACAAAGGTATCTAATGTGGAACTTTAAAATTGAATTATATTATGTGCCGGGTGTACAAAATAAATCCATTTATTAGGTTTACTAACTCTATTACTGCACAATTTCCATAGAGGTCCATCATATAAATCACCATCATGAACATACGTCCACCTCTCCAGAACATAAGGAGCAAGATCATAGTCATAAAGGTACTTCATTGAGTTAAGTTGGCCCTATGTTTCGTGTGCACATTTACCTGCTTACACTTACATAGATCTTACAAATAACCTAGAACCTGAGACACACAGACACACAGGGTCTGAACAGGAGGACAGGCACAGTGCTCATGCAGCACCAAAACACACAGGTATCTGTAATCCTCAGTACGTTTTTTAAATTTGTAATAATGGAAAAGAACTGATACTGTGTTGTTATGTCACAGCGCATCACACAGTTATCAATCCTGGACATCAGACTCTCAGTCATTCTCAACATAAAGAGCAAGTTCAAAGTCACATAGGTATCTGTAGAACTTTGGTCAACATTTAATACTCAGAAATGCATAATATATTGTATATTTTTTCCACATTGTCACTTAGTGCTTCATCAAACAAACAGCCATCATGGGCGTGAGCATGATACTCATTCGAGGTCTGAGAGTGAAACAGGGCATGCTGCACTCCCAGAACACAAAGGTATTCTTCATTGTTAGTTTATTGTCAAATACAAAGTAATTAATGCAGTACTGATATTGCCCATTCTCAGTCCAGCACACAGTGAGCCATCATGGACATGAGAGCCACAGTCACACACCGACCTCGTCAGAACATACAAGTATCTGCTGTGGGGAGTTTACAATGTTGTGTTTTAGTGTCTTGGTTCTGTTCTATATGGTTTGTTTAGTTTGAGTCAGAAAAGCTCTGAATAACTTTGCTTTAACAACAACATCAACAGTCCATAACACAAATATTCATCATCATGAGACAGAGAGACATGGGCCTGAGAAGAAGGCTCAAGAACACAGGCAAAGTAAAGACACAGGTAATTTTTACATCTAGTGGATAGAAACTTTAGAAATAGAATAGATTGTTTCATTTTTATTAACTTTGCTTGCTATGCTAGCCTCCCATAAGTCTGCTTCACACAACAGTCTCGATCACAAAACGAAGCTCTCTTCTGAACATGGGCCACGAACAGGTAACAGGTTTTAGACTACAAATATTCTAGAAAGATGTATTTTAATTTTGTATTTATTTTGTGGTCTCCCAGTCTCCCATAGTCACGGACATGGACACGGACATGGTCACTGGCACGGACATGTCCACCATAGCACTCACCCCCACAGAATATCACATGCACATGGCCACAATACAGAGGAAGAGGAAGGTACAAGAAAATCTGAGAAAAAAGGTATATCCCACAAATGTAGCAGCCCTGTAGTTTATGTAGTGCTATACATACACCAATATGTTCAAACGCCTCCTATAGCCGATACGATAACCTGACAAGATGCATCTATCCATGCAGCGTATTTTTATCTGAAACAATAACTAAAGCTCAAGTCAAGACTGTTGACAAAAAAAGAATAAACATAAAAGGAGGGGGGCTCCACTGCCAGAGAGCAATACTAACATTTGAATGTTTCCTCATTATAATTGGATTGTATACAAAAATAGTCTTTCTTTTTTGTTAAGACAAAACAAGCTTGAATAACAGAGTTATAGAGTAGGCAGTATAGTTTCATATTGCATTTTTCCATTAAGATTTAGGGATGTAACAAAAGCAAAACACTGTGATACTGCATAGTCAAAAGTATCGTGGGTATTCACAATATATACTGAAATGACGAATGGGAAACGGAGGAGCTCATGGCATCTATCATTTAGAACTAAATCAGCAGCGTTTAGTGCTTTGCTAATGTATTCAGCAGAAATTGGCAATGTTTTTCAGTCCCCAGTGTTATTTTTTCTTTCAATTTTTCATAGTTTGAACCTGTTAGATTTTAAATGTTTGATAGATTAATGACAGTCTCTCCATCTCTGTTATATCAAGCCTTTTTTAAAAACACTGCACTGAGATTAACATAACAATTCTTTGCACAGTAGACTCCAGTTTTGCAGCAGAATAATATGCACACTTCCCAATAGTAAATAACATGCAAGACAACGCAATTGTTTCTTTGCGCACGCAGGTTAGCTCCTGGTAAGTGTATGTACGTGACTTATGAAAAAAAAAATTAAGATCTTGGCTTTAACAACATAATGAACATGTGATTTTTTTTAGCCCCTAGCCCACAGAAATATCAATCAATCAATCAACATCTTTATTAATCCCAAATGGCAGATCTCTGGTCATCCACAAACCATAAATACAATCATGTACATACACACACTATACATTCAGACCTCAGTGTATCAGGGACACGTTAGCCAATTTACTTTCCATTTAAAAGTTTTATGGCAGAAGGAATAAAAGATTTAGCATAGCCGTTGGTCTTTTGTTGTGGGGTGACAGCACAGCACATGGTTGGGCTGGCTCAGGACGGCTGTAGTCTTTTGGAGCACCCTTTTTCTCCACACAGAGGCCAAGTCCTCTATTTGAACACTAATTTTACCACACACTTTAACTGTGTGGTTCAAACTGTTTCTGACTCTCACAGACAACTAATAAAACCAACAAATAAAAGAAAACGTCAACAAACATTCGATAAAGGAGCGATAAAAGTGATTTCAAATGTTTGATGACACATTAAAAGAGTTCAGCTTCTGCATCAAGTGAACCCATTGCTGTCCTCGTTTGACAATTTGCTCGGTGTTCTTATCAAATCTTAGGAAGGAATCATGGATAAAGCTCACTTTTGGACTATGAGCTTTTTTTTACGAAAATCCACGACAATTTCTTTGGTTGTAGCCACATTTAAGTCTAAATGGTTGTCACACCATTCAGTGAAAGCAGGTAGAGCTTGGCCGTGGCCTGGGTTTGCTCCCTGCAGAAGAGACAGTAGGGCAGTATCATCTGAGGATTTAATAATGTAACTGCCCTCATTCACAGACCTACAACTGTCTGTATACATGATATAAATCAGCGGAGACAATACAGAGGGATTCCAATATTTGAAATAATGGGGTTGGACATTTGACCATTCACTACGACTCTCTGTTTGCAGCCAGTTAAAAAGTTTAAAGTTAAAAGTTGATCAGGTAGATTAAAAGTTAAGGCTATCTTCAATTAAAATATTTGGTTGTATCTTATTAAAAGCTGAAGAGAAGCCTGCAAAAAGAGTTGGGCTTTTCAAGGTGTTTTAAACAGTGTCCAAAAGAAATATTTTTGCTACACCCTTCCCTGTTTGATAAGCAAACTGCAAAGGGTCTAGTTTGCCATCAATTAAAAAGAGGATATTTTCTTTTAGTATCTTCTCAAAGATTTTCATTACTAAGGAGGTAAGAGCGATTGGCCTGAATTCACTTATTTCCTTCAAATTATTTGACTTTGGAACAAGTATTACAGTGGATGTTTTCCACATTGTTGGTATTGGCCAGAATTTGCACACATCTGAAAAAGTGTAGTAAACACACCACTAAGCTGACGAGCACATTGCCTGAGAGGACGTCTACAAATACCATCTGGGCCAGCAGCTTTACTCGTATTTACCTTTAAAGTAAATTAGCGACACTTTCTCAGGAGATCAACAGATCATTATTGGGAACAAGGGACACTCGGGTTTTGTCAAAATTTGGCCTCTCAAACCAGGTAAAGAATGAATTAAAACCATTTGGCAAATAGGCATCATCTACACCTTTAACATTAACAGTTTGACTTGTTTCACAAAAGGGTTGGTTCACTAATGCCATTGATTTAATGCCTCTCCATGCTGCTCTGAGATCTTCACCTGAATAGAGATTTTATCAATTTTATCTCTGTAGATGCTACTCCCATGTCTAATTCCAATCTTAACTTCTCTGTGGACTTCTCTCCTTTTACGTTCTGAATAATATATTCTTTTCTTTTTATTTAAAACAGACTTGAGCTCCTTTGTTACCCATGGCTTGTTGTTAGGGCATATGACCACCTCTTTAGAAGGGATTACAGAGTTAACACAAAAAGTGATGTAAGACAAGACAACATCAACCTGTTTATTTGTATTCTCACAAGAATCCATAAAACTGTCCCAGTCAGTACATTCCAAAGATGCTTGGAGAGCGCGTATGCTTGTTTCATTCCAAACTTTGACAGTTTTCCGTGTTGTGGCAAACACCTAAAAGCGGGTCTATACACTGGCAGCAAGAACACACTGTTGTGGTAAGAAGCCCCAAAAGGAGGGAGTGAAATGGATTTGTAAGCCCCATTCACTGAGCCATAACAAAGATCCACTCGCATATTCGTATGTGTTGTCGGGCACGTCAGTTTACAATGATTAAAATCTCCCAGGATTTTACATTTTTACAATTTCACATCAGCAATCAGCTGAGCAGCAGCTGTAGTGTTTGCTTTCAGGTGGATGTACACTAATGTAAAAATACGACTGCTGAAATTGAAATTGAAACTCCCGGGGGCGATAGAACGGTCTGAGCAATACTGTCAATAGCTCCAAGTCTGGGGAACATATTTTCTCTCTGGCAACCACAGTGTTGCAGTAACTTTGATTCACGTAAGAAAGCAGAGTCCTCCGTCGCAGTTCTTCCCTGTGATTTCCGCGGATCTATCCATGTGCAAGAGGTATCCAAAACGCGTCAAATTCAGATCAGTGTCTTTGTCTGATTCACAGCCAAGTCTCCGTAAAAGCAGAGAAGCGTTTTTCATCTCATGTCTTAGTTTAGCGTACGCCTCCAGCTCATCAGTCTTGTTTCTGATACTGTACATTAGACAGAAGGATAGATGGGAGAGGTGGAGGTTTGCGGCAACTGTTTACCTGGAGATTCTTGGGTCTCCTGTGCACACCTCCCCGTCTTCCTCTTTTGCGGTGTTTGGTTTCCCGATTCCCGGCTTCCAGAACTTGGCAGGGACACTCTCTGGTAGTTGTGAGATTGCAGTTGAGGCCTGCAAAGAAAGAAGATATTCACAGCTGTAGATCAGCCTTCCACTGACACCATGTCTCTCCGCGCCATAGCCGGAGGAGAAGCCCATCAGCAACAACATGAGTATGCACAACAGTGCCGACGTCTTTAAGCCCATGATCATTCCCTGGTGCACTCACGGTTCGCTTCCACACGTTCTGTTAGTTAACATCGATGAGTGTTAGTTAACATAGACCAGTAAGAAACGTTAAACACGAGACCAGAGACTGCTGGGTCACACGCTGTGCCCTGACAGACAGGTGCAGTTACCATGAGTAAATACTGTGATCATATCGTACACAGAGATTTGGAGGTTGTTCCATCCCTTATGCTTATTGAGAGAATGTATTGTCTGTATAATACATCCTGAAGACAGTTTTCTAGCTAAATACATTTTACTGTATTGTTTGAATAGATCTAGTAAGTCTAATGCTACAAAAGTAAAGTGGACCTGATGACTTGATTCCTGGTCATAGGTCCAAAGTCAGTGATGCTCAATTTTTATTTTTTATTTTTCGAATAGAAAGTTAAGAGGAAAGCAAAGCCATATTGAATTATACACAATGACATGCAGCAGTGCACAGCCATGAATTATAAATAAAAGGATGTTGAAGGATTACTATTATGTATGCGCATATTAAGCACAGAAATTGCAGTTCTGCATAAAATCGAAAAATCATGAGTAAAAATAAAAAATACTGCACTGGGCCAACTCGACCTTTGTCACATTTTATAAATCTTTTTTAAAAACATGGTGCAATTCCCCTAAACACTATTATCACAACAACAAACATAATCAGGTTAAGTTGTGTTTAGTACAGTCTTTTTAAACATTAATAATTATGAAAGCGACACTATAAATGAACTCTTTATGCACTGTGTGTTACATCATTTGAATTGGGTCCCATGAGTATAAAATCTCTGTAGAGTATCTTTATCCTTATGTGGCCGTTTCTTTAATGTACCTATGGCCAGAGGTCATTTGCTCCAGCTGTGTGAACATACAGCACATCAGGTTAGAGTTGACTGTGTGAGTGTCTGTTACATGTAAAACCAAAAGCTCCTTTGTCCCTCAAGGGCTCCTCACACTCTTGATCTCGGGAGAGCCGCAGGCCAGGCGCTTGTTTGGAATCATATACAATGATTTCAAAGGTAAGACTGGACCAGATGGATTCTTTATGTTGTGATAAAAGAGAAAATCTCAGGGCAATTTGTCTTTAAGGAAAATGCTTGTGGAGGAATTCCTTTCCTTGCATGTTTTATGTTTTTCATTTAATCCCATGTTTCTCCATGTCTCCATCGTGTTTTCTTTGTCTAAATGGTCCAGGTAAGCATCTACGCTACCTAATAAACTGCACACACACAACCACACACACACACACACACACACACACGCACACAACCACTATTCAGTTGTCTCAGTAATAAAATCCACTCTAGTCCTTTAGTGACTGATACAGTCAGTCAACACAATACGCTGTTCACATTTAACACTCCACAATTGATAAACACCAATAAAGCAGCATCTTGACTTGAAACATTCATTTGTGGAACAATGTCCTCGTCTGTGGAGTAATTGGCCATTTATATTTAATTAGGCACTTCTCCCAGCGCCTGAACACACCTCCCTCAGTGCTGAGAGAGGCACTTTACACTGGCCCTTTCCCTGGCTGCCTTTAAACCGTCTCATTAATATTTCAGCTAGCATCATCAACCAAACAATAATAAAATAATAATAATGTGACTGCTGATTAAACAGCTAAACTCACACTTTTTAATATGCATTTAGATGTGTATTTGCATAGACATGGCTGGTAAACACCTCTTCAGAGGACAATGATGCCTCGCAGCACATACTGACAACTTCTGAAGCTTAATAACGCCTTCATTAGGAGAAGCCTCAGCAGAGGGTTGTAGAATAGCCTCTTTAAAAATTCCACTGGCTGTGTTGGTTAAAATGTCCAAAATTGTGTCTTCGTTCATTAAAAAAAGCAAAACGGTTCATTATATATTTAAAATGACAAAAATAAATGTTAGTTATGTATCGTTATCTAATGCAAGTACATTCCAAGACACGTTTAACGTGCCTGCTGTGAGACTAGCTGAGATCAAGCTCTTCAGTGAGCTGTGGCCACGATAGTAGTAGAAATCCCATCTGTAATCAGGGCGGTGCAGCAGTCAAGCACACTCAGCAAACCTGTGAGAGGCTGGTAATGGAGAGTGAGTGACCCTTCTTTATTGAGCCAATACAGACTGAGAATCAACAGTCATAAAAATACACAACACCATTCATTTGTTCACTGATCCCTCCAAGTGAATCTGACACAATCTGTAAATGCAAATGACCATTGTGTATTTCTAGTGTCATGACTGAATGTTTGATGTGACAGACTGTGAGTGCTACGGCCACTCCAACCGCTGCAGTTACATCGACTACCTGAACATCGTCACCTGTGTGAGCTGCAAACACAACACCAGGGGCCAGAACTGCCAGCACTGCAGGCTGGGATACTACCGCAACGCCTCTGCTGAGCTCGACGACGAAAGTGTCTGCATCGGTCAGTGCACTGGCTTTCTCTTTAGAGCAATAGTGTAAATATACACAACTTCTGTCAGTATTGCTCAGTCGTGTATAATATTAACTGCAAAATTCTATCTACATTTGGATTAAACACAAAACAACAGCAAAGGAGCAAAGCATTCTTTTAGACGGCTGTAAACTATCACATTATTCAATTATAATTAAATTTGATTTGACAATCTCCAAATGTGATTAATACCATTAGGAATTTTGTCATACAGACTTGTGATTTTATTCATAAAATCCCTTCCCACACAACAATATTCTCCTCCTCAGAGTGTAACTGTAACCAGATGGGCTCAGTCCACGACCGGTGTAACGGCACAGGCTTCTGTCAGTGTAAAGAGGGAGCTACTGGGGCTAAGTGTGACGACTGTGTGGCCGGATACTACTGGAAACAAGGCTGTTACCGTAAGTACTACTGATGCTTCTGCAAACAAGTCTTTGAGTACTACTAATACTAACAAGGCTGATACTGTAAGTACTACTACTGTAAGTACTACTGAATACTACTGCAAAGAAGAAAGTTAAGCCCTAAGAGGCAGCTGCTGTGGTGATTTGGGGCTTTACAAAAATGCATTAAATTCAGTTCAATTAAAGAGTGTTACCGTGAGTACTGCTGATCTGATACTACTGCAAACAAGGCTGTAAGTACTACTGATGCTTACCAGGCTGTTGCTGTACCACTGATACTACTGGAAACCAGGCTGTTCCTGTAAGTAATGTGCGTGCAGAAGCTGAGACGGAGGAGGACCTTTGTGAGTGCACTTTAGGCCCGGCTTGTGCTTCCACGTGTGTTTTCTTTACTCCTGGGGAAATGTATCATGTAGCTCATTAGCTGCATCAGCTGTAACTTTAATTGATGACCCTGTCACGCTTTAACCCCATTACACTGACTCACCTTCCTCTCCCAGGCCCTACCTCCTACACATATAGTTAACATCCAAACAACTGACTGATTTATTTAGTATTCTAAGTTTGTATGTTTTAAGCGTAACAACTGCATCCAACAGTTCAGGCAATTATCTGCTGTGTTGGCCACGTGTAATTATTCCCTGTCATCAGAGCTGGCTTCTCTATTCTTTCCCACAGCATCTAGGTCAAGTATCTATGTAACTCTGTGTCTCCCTAATGCTTTTTATAGCACTCTAATGATGTCATTTGTTTATCTAATCATTGAATTAATATCATGCACACACTACCTTTTTTATTTTGTTTGTTTTTGCTTGGCTGGGACAATAATTTAAGCTTGAATCAAATAAGCAGTGGGCTAACCACCAGCTGAATTGACTTGACCCACAAATAAGAACACAAAAGCCCACTGAGCTACAAAAAAGTAAATTATATAAAATAGGTTAACGCTGACCCTGTTTTTCTTTTGCAGCTAACGTCTGTGACGAGGAGATGCTTCTTTGTCAGAATGGAGGAACATGCTTCCAGAACCAGAAGTGCATATGTCCTCCAGAGTTTAAAGGTGTGCTGTGCCAACAGTCCCGCTGTGAGGCGGGCAAAGACTGCAACAGTGCATCCTCACTACACCTCTCCACAGCTCTGCTGTCGCTCTGCACTCTGCTAACTCACCTGCTGGCCACGTTAAGCCCCCACTGAGCCCCAAACACCAGTACGTGTGTGTAAAGTGTATTTGAGGCTGGGGACGAGGGCCGACGCTGCCCCTCCTGAGAATGCACTGCAGCACTAAGCGCACAGCCACGTCAGAAACATAGCCCAAGACGCTTTTTTGGACACACTGGTACATAGACCTCACAAGACTGTTATCACACGAGTGTGTGCTCAGGTGTGACGGAAACTAACAGGGCAGTGACCTCAACAAGAACAGATGCAGACCAAGGGAAGAAACCATGCCAACCACTGTTCCCTTTATTTCAGCGCTGGAGCTACGTACATCAAACCAAAAAGCATCAACTCAACACTTCCTGCACCACTGTACACTTCAAAGGGAATGGCTGTTGTAACCACCAGGACATTTGTGTTTTTCTGTTTGAGTTAGGGACCGTTGTTAGACTGCTCTTAATGGCTGGCAAATCAGTAACCAGCTTGTCGCGATAAGTCTTAAAGGCAAGGTCAATTTAACTTGCTGCTGAGGCGTACAATATATTCTATTACTTAGGTTTTATTTCTTCTCTTAGAAGTGGGACATGGTTTCATTTCATTCTCTTTCTGCTGCAACTTTACATATTCTTAAGTAAATGTATCTATGTGCCCACCAACAGCAGAGATTATACATTATATAGTCAGGGTTACCAATTATTAAAACTTACTCACTATTATGGATGTTATAAGAATGAGTGATTGTTGCCACACTTAACGAGATTTAATCTTCACACAGTATTCAGGAAGCAGATGAATTTATCTGAATCTAAAAAGAGAAAGAAAAGATTATCAAAACACTATGAATATTATATTACATCATTTAAATATTTTTTGTAGAAATTATTTTTGTTTGGAGTTACAATAAATTATAAAAAGATTAAAATTACGACTATTCCAAATGAGCATTTTATTACTCTGGTTGTAAACCTTGCAGTAAATATGACTGTTATTTGGTTTCTTGCATCTATTTCTTTCCATTCAGTGACACTGGTGTAGATCAGGTTTAGATCTGGTGGTACTTGGAAAGGAACATATTTTGGTGTGGAAAGTTTGGGAACCACTGGTCTAAAATATTTCACTCTTATGGCTTTTTAATTTTTAGTTGTTTGCTAACTTTTCAACACAAAAAAGTGTAGCATTAACAAAAAAAAAAACTGTAAAAAAAAAAAAAAAAAAAAAAAAAAAAAAAAAACCGGGGAAAAAAAAAAAAAAAAAAAAAAAAAAAAAAAAAAGCAAAATACCGTGGATGAAATATGGCTGGAATGAATTCAAAACAACACTATATTATTTTGCATACAACATAAACTGCAAAAGAACATCAATTATCAAGTCCAGAAGAAGAGGAGGGAAGTAAGCAGGCAGTGACAACAAGCTTCTGGATTTATTTTTTTGCTAATTTGTAGAATGTTAACAATTTCCAAAACCTCAGTGTTTGACAAAGAAAACAATCATTACACACAGAGGACATCGTTTGAAAATTATACTAATATAAGTAACTGATCAGACAGTAAGTTTTTGGAGAGGATAATGAAGGGAAATGATTTCAAAGGCATTTTAATATAGAAGCAAGGTTTTGGGTTCCTGTTTGCTTGTGCAGTAGGAGCCTTCTGCAAATGAAAAAGACAAGGAAGTCAATTTCTTCAGGGCTGCAAAACTGTGGAAACAGAAGAGGTGCCAAAGCAACAACACAATTCTCCGAGGTCTGGCCAGTCAATAGAATGTTTTCTTTGAAGCATTGGGTTCCCACTGGCCTGTCATGGCATTGGTACCACAGAGGTCTCCAGGTGTTCAAATTAAATGTGGATCTGAGTTATTATGGGACATCCTTGTGGTTGGGTTTTAAATGCGCTCTGAGAAAGACTGATTTTTGACATGGTTTTCTCAAGTGCAAAATATTCTGCACAGCTAATTCATCTTTTTAGCAAGGAATTCTGCTTTGGTCTTGGGGTGATATTATATATTTTTGTCCTTTTTTATTTATCAAACTAAACAAAGTAGCCCTAATAATTCAAAATATAGACCGGCTGCCTTTGACCAATATAAAAACGGTTTATATCTAAGCGTGACTTGTGGTGGAAACATACTGAGGTGTGCTAACTTTTTTCATTTTTTCATATGACTGTATGTTTGTGACATTTCTCTTTCCTTGTGCAGCCCTACTTTCAAGTCATAAGGTTGTTCAGAGCCTCAGCAAAATGTCGAGGAAGTTGTACCTTCCGTCTAAGTGAAGCCCTCCAGACCTACGCAGAGGGAAGAGTTCCATTGCTGAGTCAGGGCAGGTACACACTGGATAAAGAGACATGAATGCTGCATTAGAGCGGATACAGTGAACATCAAAGATAAAAGTGAGACTAAACCTGGGAGAAATGACAAGACAAGGATTTGGGGAACTACTCTTCTTGCGAGCTGGTGGTAGCTGCTGTATTAGCTATTCTGTATGAAGGGCCCATCTCCTCTGAGCTGCACTGCTGTCAGAGAGTCAGACTTGGGAGGGAATAGTTTACGAATGTAGAGCATCCACAACTGATCTTAAGAAGGCAACCTCTGATTTATGCTTCAGGTAAGTCCTAATGGGGTGGTGTTAATCAAATTCACCACTCACTCCTATGTAAACAAGATACATACTAATGGAGACTGAAACTAGAGACCCATTTAAAAATACTGATGCTAAAAAAATATACGGCAAAAATTGGACCTTCACTGAACAGTTCTAATATGATTTCTATCTAGCGCAAGACCACATGGAATAAAAACACTACTATTATTTATTTTGCGTTAAAAAAATACATTATCTTGTCTTAAAATGACTTTCAGAGTTTCAATATTACTTTTTCTGAACATAAACGAGGGAATAGAAAATACATTACATAAGAAACAGCACAAGGACGACATTAATAGAAGTAGAAGTGAGAAGAGAGCAATTTAACTTCAAACAATTCAAATGACCCAAGCTGATAATTGACGATTAGAATTGTATTAATTGTATCAAAATGAAGCGTTTTTGTTGTTGTGACAATCAAGTTTAAATGTTTTGCACAGAGCAAACATTATAGTACAGGAAGAAAGACACAAATGAGAAACACAGAAAGCGATTAAGGCTCTGAATGTGGAATGTGAACATAATGTTAAGGCAGATTAGAAAAGTGGTTCATCTTATAGCAACTTTAAACCTCAATAAAAGATCCTTTGTCAACTTGAAATGTGCACTACGGTGTTAAAACTGACCTGATATGTTTCACTGATCCCCCTGCATTTATTTTTAAATGAAAAAGAAAGGAATAAAAGAAATATACTTCAAATGGGGATACCTCAAAACTCATCTGAATATCAACTGGTCCGGCACAATAATTACACTCTCTAAGTATTGTTCAACATAAGACAGCTAGAACTATTAAAATAAAACATTAAAATAAATAAATAAATAATAATA
>JACM01058269.1:0-10074 GCA_000787095.1 Periophthalmodon schlosseri | reverse complement strand
ATGAAAAAATAGGCTCCGCCCCCTCCTCGCTCATAATGTATTTTAATTTTTAGGGGGCCGCCACTGAGCCATCCTGCAACGTAGATTCTTGACAACATTATGCAAATTAAATTTGAGTCGATCTCTATTTTTGTGCTGATTTTCAAGAGTTTTTGAGCATTTTTTTCTCTCTCTCAGGAGCAATTTACTTAGCAGAAAGGAATAATAATAATAATCTTTTTTTTTCTTCCATTTTTTTACACTCAAATACTAAAAGTTCTCTATGAGAACTAGAGCCTCTATGTAAATTCTTTCACAAGTCCATGAGAAACAGATTGGCTTTTTTGAATATTTTTATACAAAATTTGAAGAAAAAGACTGACGAAAATCACCATGACCACGGCCAACATTTGATTTAAAATTTAATTGATAACCTTTTATTACACATGGGTTTTGTGTCTTTTGGCCAAGTTTGAAGTGTTTTTGATGAAAACTGTTAAAGGAGATGCCAAAAGATTATGATGAATGATTTTGTCAATTCCTGGTTGGATCCAATATGGCCGACTTCCTGTAGGGTGTAGGGCGGGGCCATAATATCATTTTTTGCATGTCCTGACATGACGTACAGTATAGGTCAAATCTGCGGAGAGGATACCTTGCTCATAATAGGGAATATATATTTTTTTAGGAATAATGAATTTTAACTTGATTTGATGCAAGCTCGATGACTTTAATGCAGAATTCCAAACAAAGAAATAATGCACCTAATATGCAGGTCCATTCTCTGCGTTTCATTATCCAATAATCAGGAAGTGTTCGTTAGCATGATTGTATTAGCTTTATTGTTACTGCAAAACTCCACACTGGTCTTTGACATTTGTGAAAAGTGCTTATCAACTCATCGCGGTGAATATTTATGCTCTGAATGCATAAGGTAAATGAGGAATAACTTTGGGCCACTGCAAACAGTTTAAAATGAACTAGTTCTGTTTTTCACATTTTTAAGACCGTCAAAATCAGGTACAGCACCTTTAAGTGCCTGATCTTAATAGTTTCCTTTCGTATGCTCCCAGAGAATAATCGCCCCGGTGCTTCAGTGCGCTGGCTTTGGGGTGACATTTTAAACAATCAAAGAAGTCCTCTGGCCCCTCACGGCTTCCCCGCCTATAAGCTCCTAAACGGTCCCCTGGCATTTCCACGTCCAGCGCTGGGTGTGCAGTGGCATTAGTGTTGACCCCGCATGATTGTTACAAAACTAATTTGGTAGAGGCTGTGTAATCTGTGCACAAATCCCGCCCGGAGCGCACTAACTGCTGGGGGCGGGTTTGGCACATACTTAGAGCGGGTTACTTACAGATTGCCTGTTACACTAACAGGCAATCTGTAAGCACGTATCTGTAAGTACGTATCTGTAAGTACGTATCTGTAAGTACGTATCTGTAAGTACGTATCTGTAAGCACGTATCTGTAAGTACGTATCTGTAAGCACGTATCTGTAAGTACGTATCTGCAGTACGTGTCTGACATATAATGACCTGAAAACCGGACCAGACTGCGGTGTCCGGGAAAAATAGACCTCTTGTGGATTCTTTCCGCAGACCCGAGCTTCCCGCAGAGCCGCACTCCGCCAAGGTCAGCGTGGCAGGGCGCAGAGGTCAGTGTGGTAGAGCGCATTAATTTGAATGGCTTTCCAAATCTTGCAGGACCCGCGTCAGTCCGGAACAGCGCCGCACTTGCAGTCAGTAAACACCCGGCGTCGGTCAGTGGTCAGTACAGAGATTCATAGAACTTAGTTACATCTACAACTTTTGTTTTTGAATAGCCACAGCTAAAAAAAAAGGCTGGGAACCACTGCCTTCACAAAGCTTCTCAAAGTAACAGACACAAACCCTAACTATGAATAGCCCACAAAAACATTTGAAATAATATGACAAGTGATTTATCAATATAGTATCATTTTGTAACCACTGAGTGAACTTGTTTAAATGAGTAAATGCTATACGGTAGATGATGGTTTTGTACTTTTATATTTTGTTCAGCTCGTACAACTCTCTCCTACAGGCCTATACCAGATCACTTTAATTATAACCTGTGTCCTGCAGGTGACAGTAGAACTCTCTTTGTTTAAAAACACGACTCCTTTTTCCAGACTTTCACCGCTGTTGGCACGCACTCATAATTTGTCTTTCCCAAATAACCTCAAATCCGAATCCAACGAGCCATGTGCCGCGTAATCTGCTGCTCCGGCGCGATGAGGTCAGGCAGCCGTGTCGGAGGGTGCATGAGGTCGTGGCGTCTGCTTCCACCGCGTTAAGTAGAGCAGAAAAGCGAGGGGGTGGAGCCTAGCCTGCCTGCCAAAGCTAATGATACGTATGTAAACATATAGAGCCGTAATGTACGAGGGAGCCGTGTGTGTACAGTGTGTGTCAGCGAGTATTTATCGCATCGTGGGGAGTCTATACACACATTCAGACCTGCCTTTCTTATGGGGACAAAAATCGTATTATTAGATCAACAATATGATTTAAAGTTCAGATATGGGATAGATATGGTCAAATCAAATATTGTTCTAACGGGTTACAATTCTAATGCTGATTTAGTCTTAACTACAAAAACATTGCACATGATGAAAGTTTAGGTTATAATTTGGTGTTTTAGTTCGAAGATGATTATCCAATTAGAAATCAGAATGAACCTCACATGAGTCTCGCGTTTGGGTTGCCAGTTTCAGTGCTGAAATCCAGTTGGCTTGAACCTAAAAGGACTCTCTCTGATCTGAACGGTCACTACCTAAATCCCAGCACCTGCAGCCAATCATGACTCAGTGCTAGTGCGGCCTCTGCAGCTCAGTGAGTGGATTCTGGAGGTTCTGAGCTTCACATGAGACATGTCTATATACTGAGAATGAGACACACTTGTATGTGTCTCTATCTGCAGGTTAAGACTCTAGTAACCCAGGTCCATACTGTTACTTTAGAACACTCAGTCTCCAGGAAATGAATTTAAGTCAATGTAATTTCCCTAAAAAGCATGGAGACCCAACGTTTGGTGTGTTTGCGTTGTGTGTATGCCGTGTGCAGAGCGTCCGGATCATTGCATGTGTTGACAAAGACCTGAGGATTAGACCGGCCCTCACACTTCAACTAGAGAGTAATCCACAAACACACAAACACGCCAGGCTTATGTGTGCTGTGGGGACACTACATAGACATTATGCTTTTGGGGGACTTCTTACTTCTTATCACATATGTACATCCTTATTACACTTTTGTTTTTTACACTGTTATAACATGCTTAGAATGCAAACTTTATTATAAAATGATGTCTCCTTTAAAAATCCCATGGGCCAATATGTTTAGAAATTCCTGATGTAGCACTTTTAAGCCTTGATCCGTATAGTGACAGTGTGTGTAGGTTTGAGTTCCCATGTGACCCGTCTGTGTGTCTATGTGCAGATTTACAGGTCCTATAAGGGCAGGGGAGGCCATCGGGGATAAACATAAGGAGTGGGCTTCATGGGAGGGCGTCGGGGCAGTCCATCGCGAGAAGGCTTCATGGGTGGGTATCATGATTTGGCATCAAGAGAGGGTATGAGTGGAGGGCATCAGCAGAGGTGGGACCAAGTTCTTGTTTTGCGAGTCTCAAGTAAGTCTCAAGTCTTTGGTCTCAAGTCTCAAGTGATGTCCTTTCAAGGCATCATACCAAAATGACTGAATACAACTCATATTTTTTGCTATTTGTATGATTTTTGTAATTTTTCTTACGAGTCAAGTCTCAAAATAGTGACTCAAGTCTGACTCGAGTCCAAGTCTTGAGCTGCAAGTCCTCACCTCTGCATCAGAAGAGAGCATCAGCATATTAATAATAAATATATGGAAGGTTTCAGTGGTGGTCTGCACTCAAGATGTTTCAGCTCCTTCCAGAAGACATTTTACATTTGATGAAACTGACTTAAGGCATGAGGAATTTAACCTAACCTGAGTTACATAAGTCCAGCCCCAAAGGGAGGAGTTTTAGAGTGAAACTTCCCTGCTCTTGTTTACAGCTAACATCATTATGGGTTGTTATGTCCCTCTCCTGATTAGCATTTGAGTGGCTTGTTATGGTCTTTCTGTACAAAAATACTTCAGTAAACAGCTTTCTGTGTAGCTCTAACTGGCAAAAATTCTAACGCTGATTTATTCTTAATTGCAAAAACACTGGACATAATGAAAGTTGTTTATGTTATAAATTTTTGTGTTTTGGTTCTCAAGATGATTATCCAATCAGAAAGCAGAATGAGCCTCACATCTCTGTATTGGGTTGCCAGTTTCAATACTGAAATCCAGTTTGTTTCAACCTAAAAGGACTCTCTGATCTGAATCCTCACTACCCAAACCCCAGCACCTGCTGCCAGTTCTCTTCAGAGAGGGGTTCTCTTTCCTCACTTAAATAGCTTCCTTCACCCCCGTAGCAAACAGATTTTTCTCTCTGCTTAAAGGGCCCATCTTACGCTATTTTCTGATCTATGTTATGTTTCCTCATCACAAACAGACCTGGAGTTGTGTTTTGTTTCATTCACACATGTTTAACACACAAACCCTGTATATTTAGGCTGAGTTCTTACACCTTCACTAGAATCATTTGGATAATTTCACCTCTGGAATGACAACTCTCAACTGTACAAAAGGTAAAAGTTAGCTGTTAACTTGAAAACTACCGCTTCATGACATCACAAGGTGGAACACAGCATTTGTGCTTTGGAGATAAAACCAGACTATTAATAAAGCATTACTCAAACATGTGCGAATGAAACAAAACACAACTCCAGGTATGTTTTTGATGAGGTAACAACATTATAACATGGCTTAAGGCTCACAAGAGTCAATTTTGTGCAATATAGGACCTAAAATCTGTACCTCGCTGTCTGGTTTTAAGATGAAAGTGGACAGCTGACTGCACACCTGAGTTGTGTCTTCCGTGCTGGTATAGTCTCTTGTGAAGTGGTTGCTTAGTCTCCCTGATGCACTGTTCCCTGCAGCCCTCCGTGTTACAGTGAAGTGAATACACCACATTACTCTGTGTTTGTGTGTCTGTGAGCGGGAGCCGAAACATCTAAATCGCAAAACAGTGTTCAGATGAGTGCCGCTGAAACCTTCTCTACACTGTACCACTCCTGGAAGAAGGAATTACACCATTTTATGAATAATTTGCATTACACATTCATTTTCATAACATTTTGTCAACTAGAAGAACTTGTATTAATACATTCTTTTTTCAGACCAAGGTTTAGTTTGTTTTCATCCCTGACAGTTTGGACTAGTCACTAGCGCTCTTCCTCAGAGTGGTCACATGATGTTGCTGTGCCGTAGCTCGGGGGTGTGAGAGTAAAAAGCCCCCCTTGTCCTAGTTTAAAGGTCCTATATTATGCTATTTTCTGATCGATGTTATAATGTTGTTTCCTCATCAAAAACATACCTGGGGTTGTGTTTTGTTTCATTCACACATGTTTAACACACAAAAGCTGCATATTTAGGCTGAGTTCTTCTCTCAAACAGAAAATACTCTGTTCCACCTTGTGATGTCATGTGGTAATACAGGAAGTATTGTGTAAGTACTGTGTTTTTAAACTCCATACACCTTCACTAGAATCATTTGGATAATTTCAGCCCTGGAATTGCCCATCTCTACTGAACTAAAGGTAAAAGGAGCTGTTAACTTTAAAACTACCGCTGCATGACATCACAAGGTGGAACCGAGCATTTTGAGGTTTGGAGATGTAGACAGACTAATAATAAAGGGTTACTCAAATATGTGTGAATGAAACAAAACACAAGTCTGGGTGTGTTTTTGAGGAGGTAACAACATTATAACATGGCTTCACAAGAGTCAATTTTGTGTAATATAGAACCTATGAAGTTCTGTCTCGCACACCTGGGATACTATGCTGAAGAAGTCGGACTGCAGATGGCGCTGTCGTCCTGTTTCCACCAGACAGCGCCAAAACCTGTTTAAATACGGTGACCGGACCAGAATCTCCTTGGACTAGAAGAACTAGAAGAATTTTGAGAGTCAGTTTTTTTATTTGTAAAATTGTATGTGTGACTTTTTCATACAGCAGAACAATTTTGGAAAAAAAAGTAATTTGGACTATTTTTTTCTGTAAATATATCTGTTGAGAAAAGATTAGATTATCAAGTTATAGCTCCATTATAAAAGATGAGAGACATGTTGTGTTATTTGTAGATCAAATATTGTGTGAGTGTTGGAGGTGCAGTGGCTGTGTGTGCAGACGGGTGGCGCTGTAGAACTGACTTCACTCTGCTACAGGTTTGACACAGATGATGTTTGACATGAGGCTGCTCCGAGCTCAGCCCCCCGTCAAACACACAGCCACTCACATTAACTATTTACTCACAAGAGGAGAGGGGGAGAGAAGGAGGGAGGGGGGACGGAGAGGGGGAGAGAGAGAGGGAGGGGGAGAGAAGGAGGGAGGAGTGGGGGGCAGAGAGGAGGAGAGAGAGAGGGACGGGGAGAGAAGGAGGTAGAGGGGTGGCGGGCAGAGAGGGGGAGAGAGAGCAAGGAGGGGTTGGAAAGAAGGAAATGGAGAGGGTGAGGGCAAAGACAGGAAGGGGAGGTAGAGAGAAAGAGCAAGAGAGAGAGGGGGAGAAAGAGAGAGAGAGACAGGGGGGTTAGAAAGAGAAGGCAGAGAGTGGGAGGGAGAGAGACATGGGGACAGAAAGAGAGGGAACAGAGGGAGGGAGAGAGAGGGATAGGGGCACAGAGAAAGAGAGGGGCAGAAAGGGAGAAATGGGGGGCAAGAGTGAAAGAGAGAGGGGAGGGACAGCAAGAAAGAGGGGGCAGAAAGAGAGAGAGGGGTGAGAGAAAAAAAGAAGGGGTGAGGGGAGAGATGGGGGACAGAAAAAGAGGGGGCAGAGTGAAAGAGAGACGGGGACAGAAAGGGGGAGGGAGAGAGACAGGTGACAAAGAAAGAGAGAGGACAAGAAAGAGGGAGGGTGAGAGAAAAAGAGAAGGGGTGGAGAGTGGAGGGAGAGAAAAAGATGGACAAAGGAAGAAATATAGAGTGAGACGGTTTAGTCAGTTATTATTATTTAACATTAACCTGGCAGCAATATGGCAAACTTTTAATAAAAAAATGCTAACTTATATTTGTAAATCTTCTACTGGACTACTATATACTATACTATACTACTATATACTATACTATACTACTATATACTATACTATACTACTATATACTATACTATACTACTATATACTATACTATAATACTTCTTCCTTTTTACTTACAGGTCAGGAGTTTCACCCAAAGGTGCTCTGTATCTGTGGGACGCCTGTTGCCCTGGTGACCTTTGACCTCCCACACTAGCAGACAGCACTGTGCGCCCCAACCCAAACGTATGTAATCAATAGCATTAGCTGTGTGTGCCTGATCTGTACACATGGCCCCCCACATAGGAACATATTGAGCGCTCTCCTAGCTTGGACAGCTGGGGCCCCGAACACTGGGAGGGCATCAGGGTGAGCAGTGTTTCCATACAAATGTAAACTGTCACTGACTCAAACACGTTCCAAAAACCCAGGGTAAACAAGCCCATATTTTTAGTATTTAAATGTGCTGTACCTGATCTTCACCATCTTAAAAGAGCGAGCAGTGGCTGCATTGGTTCAAAGTTATTCCTCTCTTACCTTACACAGTCCTAATTATTCACCATGATGAGTTTATTGGCACTTTATTAGCACTTTTCACAACTCAATCAAACCTGTTGCTAACGCTAGTGGAAGCGACCTCGGAGAAAGAAGGCACCTGATTTGTCTGTTATTAATGTTCATATCTTGACTTACGGACACAATAGCGAAATAAAATATGATCCTAGTATTTTTAAGACCAAAATGGCGAGGCTCACTGCAGCAGTTACAGAGAGAGGGGCGACAGTTTTCTAATGTAAAGTGAATTGGAGCCAGAGTCAGTGGAGCCGGAAATGCGGCGATGCTCACTTCCTGTCTGGAACGTGGCAGTTAGCAGGTTAGTTATATCCATTTATATATACAGTCTATGGTGCTGGGCCTTCAAAGCCCCATTGCAGAACATCTCGGTCCATAAATAAAGCAATAAAACCTCATATAATGAAAGGGTTTTATTTTAGTGTATATATTGATGGAAATGTTCCGCAGCGGAGCTTTAATATAGACTGTTTACAGCATATAAGCTAAACATTTGTCTTTAAGATTAAAGGTGCACTATCTAACTTTTCTGGTGGACGGTTTGCCACCTGCTTGTCTCCATGGAGATGTTATTACTCTGCCTGAAACGTTCCACAGTACAGCATTAAACTTACCTATCTCCATGGAGGCAAGCAGGCCAAGTTACCGGTCTGTGGAACAAGCAGGTGGCAAACTGTCCACCAGAAAAGTTACACAGTACACGTTTAAGTCAAATTATTATTTTTAGACTTAGCCTTGTTCAAGTCAATGGACACACAATGTAAACACCATTGTTGCCAGTAGAGGGCGCATTGCATGGACTGAAGCAGTTTAATTAAGGTTAATAACAGTAGCTGCCTGCCATACACAAGACATATTGTATAAGCAACTCTTGTTGTCAAAATAAGTCTGCTGTGTGCTACTTGCATTTAATTATGAAACGTTTATTGTTGGAGAATCAGGAAGTGCAAGTTAGCATGCTAGTTGTTGTTGTAGCTTTACCATCGGGGCAAAAGGGCTTATAAACATGGTGAGTAATTAGGATGTTCAGAATGGTGCAATGAACTTTGGACCTCGGCAAACCATTTAAAATAAACTAGTCCTGCTTTTCATCATTTTAAGAGCGTAAAAATCAGGTACAGCGCCTTTATCAGTTAAGGTACGCTGAAAGATATGGACTTTAAAAACACAGAAGAGCATTGCACCACCTTGTGACATCATCAGGTGGAAGAGAGCATTTTGAGGTCTTAAGTGGTTGACAGACTGAATATACAGGTTTACCCAAACATGTATGTGAATGGAACACAGCAAAACTCCACATTAGAGATTTATATTCCTTTATTTTTCTCATTTCTAAATACCAAATTATGCGTAATGGCTGCTTTTTACCTATCGAAGTTTTGGTTCAGACATTGTTCTAGTCTGGAGTTAGTCTTGGTTTAGTCCTGGTTTAGTCTTGGTTTAGTCTTGGTTTAGTCCTGGTTTAGTTCTGATTTAGTCCTGGTTTAGTCTTGGTTTAGTCCTGGTTTAGACATTGTTCTAATCTGGGTTTAATACAAAGTACTTTAATTTGCAATTATTTCACAAGTTAATACTTCAAGTACTATGATGTATAACTAAATAAAATCAAGCAAACAACAACAAACACATCTCAATATAGTATAAGTGATGAAGAGCAACAATCCTCCTCCTCCTCCTCAGTTGGGGTGCAGTGCTGTGATCTGTCCAAAAGGGGGAGCCACTTACCTGCCCCCTCCTCTCTCTATTGCTCCTCTCTCTTGCTCTTTCTTTTTCTCTCCCTCTCTCTATCTCTATCCCCCCTCACCTCCTCCTCTCTCCTCTCCCCGCTCTCTCTCTCTAACACTCTCCTGTCTCCCTTTTTTTCTCTCTCTCTTCCACTCTCTCCTTCTCTTTTCCTCTCTCTCCCTCCCTCTCTCTCTCCTCTCCCTTTACTTATACCCCCTCTCTCTCTAACTCTTCCTAATTCTCTCTTGTCTTCCTTTCTCCTTCTTTTTTCCTCTCCCTCTTTCTCTCTTCTGTCTTACTCCTTATATCTCCCCTCCCTCTCACTCTAACTCTCTTGTCTCCCTTTCTCTCTCTCTCTTTCCCCTCTCTCTCCCCCTCTCTTTCTTTCTCCCCTGTCTCCTCTCTCCTTCTCTTTTTCACTCTCTCTCTCGTTCCCTCTCTCTCTCCTCTCCCTCTCCTTGTACTCCCTCCTTCTGTCTCTTCCTCTCTCTCCTTCTCTTTTCCTCCCTCCTTCTGTCTCTAACTCTCTCTCCTTCTCTTTTCCTCCCTCCTTCTCAGACCCCGTCCTCATTGGCTGTCCTGTGTCCCTGTCAGTCTAATGTCCCCTGACATGCTAGGCCCCTGTCCCCCTGTCCCCCTGTCCCC
>JACM01028134.1:0-12160 GCA_000787095.1 Periophthalmodon schlosseri | reverse complement strand
CACAGGACAAAAACAACAGCTCACTGGACACCCAATGTCAGGTGTGAATTATAAGACCACTTTACTCCGCTACAATCAAATTTATGAGCTACGTGAAGGCAATTTATCAGACATCATTTCTGACTGTAGGCGGTTTACAAATGAGGTCAACTAGTTAACATAAGGGGAATGTTTGGGGACTTTTTGACCTCAGATCCAAATAATTTCTAGTCCTCCAATGGCGGTTCATGATTTTAAAGACTTAATTATCTGGGAGCAAAATGTTAAAATTGTGTTATAAGTGTTTTCTTGTTTGCACAATATACGTTTAGTCTCACCAGAACCATCTCCTCCACCTGAAGTTTTAAAAGGTATTGTCTGCAGTAGGTTGCTTGAAAATATATTCTTCCATGTTTTTACAAGCAGCCAGTTTTCCTTTCCCTTTCTTACACTTGTCAACAGCAGTAAACAGTGCGTTTCTGTGTTTGTTTACCTGGGTTTATGACAAAGCGGGCGGCTGAGGGGCTGTATACGGTAGTTAGTTTAAGCTTTCACATGCGCCGCTCCAGGTATGAGAGCTCCTGTTCAGACTGAGGAGGAATCCGTAAACTTTCTCCTCTACCGCTCTGCTGAAAAAGTGTGTCTAGTGCCTCTTTTCATTACAAAATCTGTATTGCAAGTTATACTAAAATCAGCGCATCCATATCACAACAATCAAGGTAACGTGAAAACTGTACGCCCTAAATCTGACAGAGGTTTGCAAACGTGTCTGTCAGAAAATGGAGTTGAACAATTTTGGCAGGAAAATTGCTAATTGCTAATGATGTAGAAATGGCAAAAAATACAGTTTTTCAAAATAAAATAAAACCCAAACCAATAGGTGTGGAAATACGGATGTATACCCTTGTTTAGAAGGTTATATTGCATTACACGACACCAAACAGCTCTTTCTCTAGCTTTGCAATTAGCTAATCACGATTAACATTGGAACAAGATTGCATCTGATAGTCCTAGCATCTGTCAAATCACCATAGGCTTCCAAAAAGGGAGCAGACAGATAATAAAAAAAGAATATTTCAAAATATAAAACATATACCTCACTGCATTCCGTTAATCAATACTGTTGCTTTAGCGGAAAGTAGCGGCAGTTTGCACAATAACATTTAACAGTTCTCTACACAATTGCATAGGAGTATAGGATGGATAGAAAGTACATGTTTGCAAAGCTAAGGGCAAATTCATTATCCCACTACCCCCAGTCTTATCAGCCCCAAGCCCCACTCGGGCCCTCCCCTTTCCCCTGTAAATGAGTGATTTATCAGCCTTAATTGTTGGCACTGGTTCGGGCTGCCATGTGACCGCAACATGACAGCCAGTGATAAATACACTTTTGCAAATTAAACCAACGCAGTATCCATTCAATTGCATCTGCGGCCAGGACAGAAGTTTAAAATGTATATAATCAAATGGGAAAGCTTTTGGCAAAATAAGGCTTGGGTTAAGTGACGAAAAGCAAAAATGTGGAGGTAATAAAAGGCATTTGTCAAGCGACGGCAAAGGGCAAAACGTGCAATCAATACTGACAAGGAAGTGAGTCTGGTGTAAGGAGGTGTCCACATATATAAATACTAAAACGCACTTGGTTTCTATGGAGATTGTCAAGCAGTTATCAACTAGGCATGAAGGTATGCTGGAAAAATAAATGATTTAACTTTTTTTGGGTCAAATTTTGAGAGTGTGATTAATTAAGACTCAGTAAATCCATGCGCAATAACAAACTAACTGGTGGTTTTCAGATTCTGGAATGGGATGACGCTATTCTCCCAGATGGGGGGCAAAAGCCAGATTTTCTATTAATTACACTGTACTTTGATAAGAAATATTAAAAGTGAATTCATAAATGTTGAACCTGATCATTTCTATCAGTGACTACACTCACCCAAGAACTGTACTACAACAGAAATCTGCATTTTAATAATACATTTTAGCTGCCCCCATCTGTATTAAATATGATTGGTGCGATGCAAGAATCCCATACATTTAAGAATATGTTTGTAGAGGTCTAAACTACACAGTTTGTAGGTAAGAATATTTCAATTTTCAATTAAAATTTTATTATATTTTATTAAAAAAAATGTAATTAAATAAAACAATAAAAAATGGCTTTTGATAAGTTTTGCTAAGTTTAATCTTTATAACCTCTAACCTATTGATCAACCCCACAGAGACGGTATATTTTGCTACCGGCAGTGTATGTTCTATACCAACTTTGCATCTTGACAAGTCCAAACACTCAAATTACAGTTCTCAAATCAATTTTTATCATTCGCAATATTTAAAAATGATACAGTTCACAAGTCGCAAGCCTCCTATAGGAATCCGTGCTAGCATCTTTATCATATGCAGAGCTGAACGTGTGCTAAAATATTCGGCCTACAGAACATGGCGCCCTCAGCAGTGATGTGCATGTTCTCACGTGTGGCTTTATTTATAGCTCGCACTACATCACCTTTATGATTGTGCATTTGCTGCCGTCACTGGCTGTAATATAAGTTTAAGTTATGCCTTTTCCATTGCAAAATGCTACAGAAGAAATGAGAGGTGAAAATGCATTGGATAGAAAAGATTATGTGGTGTGCTTTTTGGTGTGGATGTAAGTATTCGTTCCCAAAGCAGTAAGCGATAGTTTACATCAGATGCAATAAGCACTCATTACTATCACATTGATCCAGCTATACTCCTGACCAAGATTTTGGATAAAGACCTGGAAAAATGCAGAGGACAAAATTCCAGGAACAACTAAAGAGCCTACACTTGATTTTGAACCATAAGCAAAGAGCTTTTTTTTTTTTTTTTTACTATACTTTAGAATAATATATTGTACCTGGTGTAAAGCATTTCACATACTAGAAGAAACAGAACTAAACTCTACCTAAACTTTAACCACAGTTACACAATAAAACTATGAGCAGTAATGGTAAACATAACTGAGACAACTGATGGTAACAAACACAACATAAACATGGAAAAATGTAACAAATCATGGCAGCAAATCATTCCATAACGCCCTCGTGATTGCATATATATCATTTAAGAACATGGTTTGAGAGGTTGTATACAGTATATTTATATTTGTATATGTATATTTGTAGGCAGCACTCATACCACTCTGATATTTACAGGGATGTTGCATTAATGCGCGATGTAATGTCCAAATCAGAATGCCTTTATTGTCATCGCGCAAACTTCCCAACAAAATTTAAAAAGCCGCTCCACAGAGGTTATATCACTCAAACGAGACATAACATATTAGTGAACATTTAAGACAAGATCACATGATTGTATAAGTCTAAGGACTGGCCGCACCAGAACTGAGACGAGAAAAAGGGCTTTTGCCTATATTGCTTCACTTAAATGGAATATATTTCAAGTACAAGCAAAATTGGATACTTGGTGTTTGCATTTTTCTGTGTTTTGAACAGAGCTCCCATGAAAGACAGTCCAAGTGCTCTTATTGGGTCTCCCTGTATAAATAAAGACAAATAAATAAAACTAGTGGGACAGATAATTGGTGTTTGAACAAAATACCAATTTTACAGTTCACTCATGCAACTCAACTCTGAAAGTAGCAGCTATAGTTTTTAGTCTCATTTACACTGCATCACGGCTCAGGAATGCACCATTTTGTATTTGGACATGCAAGCTACATAACCAACTTTCCCCCATACTTTAAGCAGTAAATAATGCTTGCATTCCACCACTACTGAAACTTTGTCCACTTATTTTTTTATAGCCAAAACCGCACATCTAGGGGACATCCAGCCTTCTAATAACACGACTGGGACATTTTCGGACACCGCGCTGTCTCTCTGGAGTATAATTGAATCACATCTCATGCATTGTTTATTTTTGCAACTTTGCATATTGCATATTTACAGGTATGCGCACCGAGAGGGAAGGGAGGGGGGGCTAGCGACTTCTCAACCTCCTTCCACCACTAGCGCCTTATTTATTTGTCTGTATTAGTTAGCTCCTTTTCAGCACTTAAAATTAATGTCATCCTGCAGAAAATAGCGTCTGAAAGCCAAAATTCAGCACTTTCCGAGCGGCGCGGTTATTTATCAAGCTAACAAGGAGGAGAAGCATCCGGAGCGCAGGAAATATGTCCCATTAAAAAGCCCCGGCGCTGGGGTTGAAGTAGCCGCGCGGCCAAAGTGAGCGTGTCAGGAAGCAGGGGAATGGACTGCCTCTGCGCTAATATGGATGTAGAGGCGGCCGCGGACACATTTGTACACGGGACAGTCCAGGAGAGGGATGGGAGCAACAACAGGGAGAAACAAAGGCGGGTTGGAAGAAGTGAAGACGTGTCTGGAAGGGGAAAGATTATGTTGTGATAAAAATTTGGAATATTCGTGGAAAACTTCATACTTGTATTTGTAATGAAAATGTACCAAAAGCATTATTGAAAACAGTGAGGTATTCCTGACCATGAAGCTCCAGCTCAAGGTCTGTGGATAAGGGTCTTTGGGCAATGCACTAACAGTTTGCACCAGCGTCATAGAATAATGGGTCAAATGCAGAGGACAAATTAGTGACGTTTCTGTTTCAAGTAATACTATGGCAAGTATGGCAAGCTACAAAAACAGTGTCTTTCATATACTAGAATTTTAGCAAAGAAAAGTGCAGTACTTAATAATTAATAATTATTAATTTCCCAATAAAGTGTAAGTTACTGCAGTGTACCTAACCTACCTCAGCCTAAACTAAATCATAACGCTAACAACTACATGTATGAAGCATCACTTGTAGTGATTTTGTTAGAATATAAAAAAAGAAAAAAAATCTAGGCAAAAACCAGGACTAAACAAGGACTAAACCAGGACTAAATAAGGTCTAAGCAGAACTAAAACAAGACCAGAAGACTAACTACAACACCACAACAAAGAAAAGATGAAAACAAAAAAATTGGGTAACTGGATAACTAGGGGTGAGTTAAGACATATTCTACAGGACAAGACAAAACACAAGATTTTGAAATTATTTTTCAGAAATAAATTATATACAGTATTTGCTTTTTACCTGAACTTAAACCACAACTTATTTTTACATTTTCCAGCTCCAGATATTGGATACATGCCAAAAAATTCTTCAGTAATCTAATATAGTGCAATCCAATTTAACTGGTGCCAAATAAAACAAAGTAAAATTACAAAAATGTTTTCCACAGGGATGAGAAATTGTATAGAATTTTGATCTTGTGTCACCGAGCTCTTGCACGATCCTTAAGCAGATTTACACCAAGACTGAACCAGGTCCAAACCAGAACTAGCCCTAAGAGCGGAGCAACCTGCACAATACGTATGAAAAGTTCTCTTGTTGTTCTCTTGATCTCTGCGTCTGCAAGACTTGTAACTTTGACTAAATCATGCGACGCTAGCTTCACATGTACATTCCCGCGGAGTGTTAGCGAAGCGCCATGTTAACATCTCTATAGCCAACACCCCTCACAGACTGAAGTGGCTTATGCGCTGGAGGGGCCGTGAGTTCAGATCATGTTTGTGTGCGCGACAAAAGGAGCTAACGCGCTAACGGCTAAGAGGAAGGCCCCCGAGCTAACCCGGCATCTGAATACATTAAACCCCGTCGCATGGAATAAAACAACACAAATTATGCTTAAACAACCGAAATGAGCAGATAAATTGTGTATTAGCATAAGTTAAAAAGAACAGGATTTGTGTTCAGGGGTAGGGCCTCGAGGTGCAAGGGTGAACAAGTCTGGATTTTTTAAAACAAACTTTCAAATGCAATTTTTTAGCTGGTAACTTAAAAGTGGAGTATGAACTAAATTCTTTTAAATATTTTTTTCATATTTTGCACATTCTGATTTCCTGTTTGTTGTTTTTGTTTTTGCAGTGCAAAGAGGACACTGCAGAAAATGTGACTATACAGCTCTCGTATCCACTTTGTAGTAACACAGGTTTGTGGTCGTAGTCATTTGAAATCATATAATTTAGGGAAAATAATCAAAATCAACCATAAATATTAGCAATTGGTTTCTCTGGATTGTAAACAATCTGCATTGCCCATAGAAAAACCCAGTAGAATTTTGTGCAGTTCTTGAAGAAATTTTAAGCATTGAATCAATACTTTTCGAAACCACAGTCAGTCAATATTGAAATCGACATTTGGCATCGATCTGTCTATCATTAGTAAAAGTAGTAATAGCAGTAGTAGTAGTTAATAGTAATAATAGTAATAGTAGTATTAGTAGCTGTGCTGGTAGTGTTGCACTTACCCTTGCATATAATAAAGCAAATCTGCATTATTAAATCTGCATAAAGTTTCACCAATTACATTTTTCTATTGTTGACAACACCAGTAGTTTCACAGTGGAATAATTTTAGCCTAATATAATGAGCAGTCTGTCTGTCATTTAATGTGTGGGGATGGAGTGATGCTGCCTGAGTAACGAGTGGCACTGGGCAGCAGCAGACAGCACACTCAAGCAGACACTGGCTATGTGCAGTTATATATAGTCAGGCCAGTGAAGGATGTCAGGCTGGAGATAGACTGTTTCCAGGACGTAGATCGTACCAAAGCTCCACGCATGTCACTGTGCAGGTCTGACAAAGTGAAATCATCCAGGCTTTGTCTATAAGGTGCCTTCACATTCAGTTGTATTTAGGGATGTCCCAATCCAGTTTTTTTGGCTCCCGATCCGATACCCATTTTTAAATATTTGCAATTCCCGATACCGATCCAATGCTGAACTCATCCCGATGCCGATCTTTTTATTGATTTTATATACACAATTTAGGCTGTGTCTTTATAAATAATTAAGTAGCCCATGGTGAATTTTGCTCCAGTTTAATGAAAAAATATTACCAGATTTAAAAAGGCCTACCTAAAAATGGCCTAATAATTTGTTGTAATATTGTAAAATAATGTCTTAAACTCCTCCACACACAGCAGCTTCAGAACACAGTAACTTAGACATTAGGTGATGCTTTAACCTCTGTTCCTAAAGGCAGTGTTTTTTCGCCATATTATTTATGTTTGAGGCCTGTAAAAAGAAGAGAAGCACATGGCTACTTGACATATGTAAACAAGTTAGTGCATTTAGTTTTGCTCCTCTGCCCCATTTGTCCAAAGTTTCATTTTCACTTTTATGGCTCTATGAAGACATTGCAGAGGTAAAACAAATATCTCTGTTATGAATAATGTTTTTAGTGGCATTAGACCCTCCTCAGTCTGTGTTTAAGCTGCTCTGAGCGTTAGCAGCGACAGCTGTATGCAGAGGAGTCAGTACATTGTATCGGCCATCTGTATCTATTCACCACCAATTCACCGGATATATTCACCAAATTCGATTCAAGCTCTAAAAATGCCTAGATCGGCAGCCAATGCCGATACCAGTATCGGATCAGGACATCCCTAGTTGTATTGATAGGGTGGGTAGGACAGGTTATTTATGGATGTTATTTGCATGCATATGTTAAAATGATGGTGATATTGAATTTTGTTTGATGGTTTCCAGACAAAGAAAGAATAGAAACCTAATAGCCAATTTCTGAGAAATATATTTTTTGTAATGTGTGTCACATATAAACAGATGTGAGTGACCCTAAAGCAGAGTCTGTCCAGGTCATGACATCAGGACATTTCCCATCATCACTAATATAATCCTGCTGTCTCATGTTCAGCACAACACTTCACATAATATATATTCTATATGACCATGTGGATTCTATATAAATACGATATCTGACATATCACTCTCTGCCCCAGAAACAGCTGACAGCACAGTCTGGGCTGCTTGCACCTTTTTTCTCCACATTACAGGACATTTGTAGAGTGTTAAGCATTCACCCACTATCTGAGGGGCAGCTGGTTCAAACCTCGTCCATGAACGAACTGTTATTGTGCTGTTGGCCAAGACACTTGCCTTGACAGTACTAGAAAATCACTAGACTGCCAATAATCCGGTGTGAACTACACAAAAGAAAAGCCCATAAAAATAAATATGTTTCGGTAACATAAATAATGTCAGCTCTGAGATAACGTGTGTGCAGCCTGTGATAAGTGTGTTAGCTTGTCCTTCCTCTTCACATGATCTTCCACAGACAGGCATCCTGCTGTGAGCCCTCTGCTCTGCACTCACCTATTTAGAACGTACTATAGACTCATATAACAAGTATATTTACATTTAGACCAGGGTCAAATCCTAGCCTCCCTCATCCTAGCCTCCCCCACCTCATCCTGCCCCTCCCCCAGCACTGTCCCTCCACCCCTCCCCTCCACCACTCCCCTCCCTGCCTGTGACCTCTGAGGTAGGGATGGGAGAAAGTGCTGAAGGCTGCAGGTGTCCTGGAGCTGCTCTGAGCAGGTGTCCTGCCTCAGCCTTCATCCTCCACTGTAACCCCTGCACTACCAGGACCATGACCAGCGCCGTACACAAAAATACTGCTCCTCCTCCTTACACTGGGAAGAAACTATTCAAATATGATATGCTTTTAGTTCAGATCCACTTCTTATTTCTTTGTCTAAAGTCATGTCAAAAGTAAAGGGTCTGTATGAACTAATCTTGGCATTCAGCGTCCACAACATAAAAGATAAGTGCGATCCCAGCATTTCTGGGGAAGATTGTGACTGTTGATATTGTGATGCAAAGATAATTTTTGATATATTGTTCAGGCCCACTTGCTCCGTATAATTAGTCAACGTTAGGGAGAGCGGACAGTGATGGAGTGCGTGTATTAAAAGGCAAAACAAGCATGTGCTCAGTGCTGAGGCATGAGGACAGCAGCATTCTGCCGGCTGCACTGTAAAATTAGCTGATGCTGAGGCAGGACTTTGGAGTGTCCAGGCCCGCGGTGTGAAGAGAGAGCGGAGGTGTCCACAGCACGTCCAGACCCGAGCAGGCCAGAGGGGGGACGAGGGGCGAGGAGGGGGTGGGCACAGGGGCAAGGCAGGAGGGGTAGAGGGGGAGGGGTAGTATTACACTGGCGATGGCTGGCCTGGCTCACAGGCTGATACCTCAGCAGCACCAGCATTGACCAGGCCTTTAAATAAAGGCTTCGATCTCCTGCACAGAAGGTCACTGGCTGCCTCTGGTTACCCTCTGTCTCTGTCTGCTCCTGGAGCCTCACGCAGACTGCACTTCCTGCTACGCACACTTTCTCTGGCTCCCTACACCGCGCATACACTCTTTAACTGACAAGAAGGGTTTATTATAACATTTGGTAGTTGGTATTATTAAATTTATTTTCAGCGGATGTACTTATGTCTGCAAACACACATTAGAGATGTCAAGATTATTAGGTTAATTGACAATTGCGATTATTCAGTTTGCAATATTGTTGGTAGAACTAAAAAATACAAACTGTGACAATTTTAGTTTGTCCTCCAGTGATTGTATCACTGAGATTTAACATTGGGACATCCTGACATTCTTTATACTATGAGTTTTCAAAATTGACATGGGACATTATCAACACTAATCAGTGCATATGTATTTGTATTTATAAAACGATGTAACATCGCAGCCTACGCACATGGCAGGATTTTGTCCTTACAGGCCTAAAACAACAATAACAAACAGCAAACAATATTTCTATGAACATCATTTCTATTTCTACACTGCACTAGTACACAACATTTTTTTCATATTTATTAACACCTCTCATAGTATTAGACCTGATTTAAAATTTGAAAAGAATGGAATAAAAAGCAGCAGCAGCTTCATCTTCATTCTCTTTCATGTTGATATATGTTAAAATATTACATTTTGAACATATACAGTATCTAGGGTGTAACATATACATTTCTGCTTCTTTTTGGACAGCCATTGCAGCTTGAAAAAGCCATTTGATTTCTCACTTTTGACACCGGAGCATGAGAACCATCAAACTGTCAGCCCTCGTCACATCAGCCGGCTCTAATGCAAGCGTACAGTGTGCAGAGGCAGCAAGGCGGTGTGCAGAGAGGAGCGCAGAGTGGCCGCAGAGGTCATGAGGTCAGGACAGGGGTCAGGGGTCAAAGGTCAGAGTCAGGCCCATGTCACTGCTGTCTGTCAAACGCTGTCACAATCTCCAAACATAACAAGAGCCTCCATCACAAAGCAGCAGAGAAGGGATAAGTATTCGAAGTATTTCAAAGTATATTTTATACACTGTACGCATCACTATAATACTCTTTTATATATATACTTATTTTTGTAAGTTTGTTTTGTATACATCCAGACAATACACAAAAAAACATTAACTGGATTTTTAAAAGTGCACAATGTAACCCAGTAGTCTGGTCTCAGTGTGTCATTACTTTGCCTCTAGAATGTTCCACAGTATGACATTAAACATGTCTATATTCATGGAAACAAGCAATAGGAGCCACCAGGCCAAGTTACAGGTAAGGTCTGCAGAGAGGCAAGCCCAATCACTATAAGAATGCATGTTTTTCAAGGTCTTTTTTAGCTATGAAAATACTGAATAAATGAAAGAGATGACTTGAACGCCAATGGTGCAAAGTATCCATGGAGGCAAGCAAGTACTGCACTGCAGAAAAGTTACATAGTGCACCTTTACTAATAACACCAGACATATCAGTTGGTGCTGATAATAAAAGGTTTGAAAGTTACCTCAGAGTGTGGGATGTGCAGGCTCTCTATCACAGATGGAGGAATTTTCTCGACGTCCTGAAAAAGACGCACAACATTTTTACTCATCGCAAGGTTAAATAAACGACTTCATAAGGCAGCCATGGAAGTGTAGAAACAACAGCTGAACTATTTTAAATGTCATGAGATTAAAACCAACACACACTCACACTAGAGTACAGTTGTCTTTAGGAAATAAAAATATGCTTTTTATTATATTTGCAATTAAATAAAATAATCTCAAATTCACAAAAAATAAATAAACATATTTGGTAGTGTGTATGCATTTAAAAGTTTTATGAAGACAATTTGGCTCAAAATGTCTTCTCAATAGGAATAATTATGATGTTTTCATGCGATTTAATGCATCTAATTGTATAGATCGAGGTTTGAATGGAATTCTTACAAAAATATATTCTTCTTTTTCAGGATGCACTAAATATTAAGGATGTAACAACTACACCTTAATAAAGCATGAACAAATACCTAATTCATAAGCAAATAGTTTATTGAGAACTACTCTTCATGCTTTATTAAGGCTACCTAAGGTGTAGTTATTATAAAACAGTGCCCAAAATGTAGTCAAATTAAAGAAAAGATCATCACTGTAGATCATTTCATGTTAGGTTTGTAATTTTAAAAATCCATCCATTTTCAAACAGCTTCTAGTTTGTCACATACGTATTTTCCTGCCACACATGAATAAGTCATGTAGTTAAATCTGTCCCAAATCTGGTCTCTTCCTGGAAACTTCGACAGAAATCAGGTGGAGTGTGAGTCCTCTGGCCCCAATCCACAGCCAGGCTACAAAGAGGCTTTAGTGAGCACAGAGCTGTAATCGGCTTCACACAGGGGCCAACCCGGGGACCCTAACCCACTCTCCCTCCTCCTCTCTCCCTCTCTCTGTCTGTCCCTCTGACCCTCTCTCCTCCTCCTCTCTCTCTTTCTGTCTCTATCTCCTCCTCTCCCGCTCTCTGTCTCTATATCCTCCTTTCCCGCTTTCTACCTCTCGCTCCTCCTCTCCCACTCTCTGTCTCTCCCTCTGACCCTCTCCTCCTCCTCTCCAGCTCTCTGCCTCTCTCTCCTCTCCCGCTCTCTGTCTCTATCTCCCCTCTCGCTCTCTGCCTCTCTCCCCTCCTTTCCAGTTCTCTACCTCTCTCTCCTCCTCTCCCACTCTGTCTCTCTACCCTCCCGCTCTTTGCCTCTCTCTCCTCCCCACCTGCTCTGTGCTTCTCTTTCCTCCTCTCCCGCTCTCTCCCTTTCTGTCTCTCCCTCCATCTCCTCCCTCTTTCGCTTTCTGTTTCTCTGTTCTCCTCCTCTCCCTTGATCTGTCTCTCTCTACTTTGGTGTCTCCTTGTCTCTCTCGCTCCTCCGTCCCTCTCTCCGGCTGCACCGTAGTATGTGCACAATCATGTTTACTTATACCAAACATGAGAGGGAGAGAGAGAGGGAAAGGGAGGACGGGGGTTCAGCAAGTCCACATGCACTGGCCCAACATGCAGCGGTGAGGAGGGCTGGATGCCTGGA
>KN475561.1:51595-63120 GCA_000787095.1 Periophthalmodon schlosseri | reverse complement strand
AACACAAGCTTCTATTGTCACTTTCCATGCCCCGCCTGGAATAGAGAGATGTTCATTTAGAGGCTATTATGTGTTATAGTGTTTTGTATGAAATATGCAGTGTGACTACGTGTGTCGGGTCTATTCTCCTCTGTTAATCCTATATTCTGTGACTTGCAGCGCGTCAAGGCTAATTTACCGAGACAAATGCTCTTAGAAATGTCGGTTTACCGTCTTATTGTTGGATTCAAATGTTGTTGAAAGAAGCCATTTTGTGGAGAGCATGAACTTCCAGTGAACATTTTCTGAAATACACTTCAGAAGACTGGAATGAGAAGGGCTAGTTGAATCAGACTAAGAAATCAGTGATTGTAATTATAGTAGCAGCAGCAGTAATAGCAGCAGCAGTAGTAATAGTAGTAGTAGTAGTAGTAGTAGCAGTAGTTTTCCTTCACTTAAATAACTTTTTGAAAAGTAACATAGTAGAACAATATTGTAAAAGGTAGTGTACATAATATACATTACTGGCCTTTCCACCCTCTGGGCTAATCTTAAGAATTACTAATTTCTTGTAACAAACACTGTTACACTAAACACATTATTCAGGTGTGAAAGTAAATATTTTATTGCATGTCAAATAAAACAGATCTGGACATTCTGTTGTCAGTACAGAATGTGTCACATACTCTGAGAAATGTCATAAGATGCATTAAAACATGCTACAGGCTTGACAGCATGAAAACAGAGGGAACTAATTGCTGTGAATAGCACCTATTGTATTTTGTAAGTAATTACACTGCAGATAAAAATTTCTGAAAACAATGAGAACTCACTGAGCTCACTGTGGATCCAAGTTCAGGTTTTGTGGTTTTCAGTTACTCTGCGGTCTGAGGAGGAGGAGACTGTACAGGTGAAAGGTGACACCCACAGACATGTACAGCTAATGTGAGATTGAACGACTGTGTGATGTAAAGTAACATTGTTCTTCATGAAGATGTGGAGCCGGCTCAAAGAGGCCAGGCATCTGTCAGCTGTCACTTTGTTTATTTCTCTCATATGACAGTTTGTCACTCTGTGAAAACTGATGGTATTTAAACTTCTTCAGCTTCCTGCAAGGCGAGAACAGAACCAGAGCTGTGTAAATAAGAAGAAACCTTGTTTTCAATTTGTAATATGCAAATGTATAAGTCACACGATATTTGGTTTTAAACCAGAGGTTGACTGCATGTCATTGCACCAACAATCTTTGATATTATATTGATCTTACATGTAATTTGCAAAACTCTGAAATAAAGCCATGGAAGCAATTGTGAAATTGCTGATGTTATTTCCCTTGTTATAATATATGCAGACTTAAATGCTAAAGATAAGTGCATGAAAAATATTGAAGCCTTATCTATGGCCTGGATATGACATTCTGTTATTTTTAAAGACACAATACAAAGACATATTATAGTTTTTGGGGGGAAATAAGTTGGCATTCTGTCCACTTACTATCTTTAAAACACTAGAGGCGGCCAAAGAGATGCTATCTGTTGATGGATGGGAGTAAAAAGGTCAAGTCAAGAGTACGAAACAAAATATCCACAAATACACAAATAAGAGAGCTGGAGTTTTGTTTGGGGAGTTGGGCAGTGAATAATGGCATTCGTTTTTTGTTTCACCTGATGTGGAAAAGGGTCTAAAGTAGGCTGCATTTTACCCCAAAGATTTACATATATTACAATAATTCTGCTCTTGTTCAGCACTTACAAATGAGACTTGTCAGAGCGTTTCGTTTTACAAAAAGACCATTGCTTTTCAACCAGATAAGTGAACGGTTTATCAAACAAACATGAATGCACCCATGTTTATAGCATAAACCAATCAGGTATAAGCAAGCCTTTGGTTTATGTGTAGCCTATAGCAGTGTGTGAGTGTATTCATGCATAGCCTTGATGTTAAGGCATGTTATTGATATTTAACATGAACTCTTCTCTAACCTGCCCATGTTTTTTTTTTAAGTTTTTAAATACGCATTGTTTTAATGATTTAGGATTGCAAGATAACAAAAAAGGTTTAGACCAGTACAATGTAATATGTAAATTGTGAACTTTTGAAGTGAGATATAATGCTGAAGAAAATATAGACGATAAAGGATAATATTGAAAGCCATTATGCCACTGACATAATAACCTTAAAGCAAAAAAAAATTGCATTGTAAATTAACATGAGCTGCCATAAATAAATGAAACACAGTCAGTCATAGAAGTGATTTATTCAATCCTCTACAGCTCAAATCTGATCGTAGTACAGAAAAATAACAAAAAGTTCCCTACTAGTACAAAGAAAAAGTACCCACAATAAATATCGACCCCCATAAATTACATCGATCATGTATTGAATGATAAGTCGATATAGTAATTATGGTGACAGGCCTACTGGTGTGTTTACATTTATGTATCTTTGTATCATGTCTGTCTATTAACATGCACTGTCCCAATCAAATAAATAAATAAATAAAATATATTGATGTCATGAGTGAAGTCCAAATGCAAATGGAGCTCCCCTCACCTTTACACACCTATTCACATACATGCAACAGATGGTATTACGTAAAATTCACTACCAAGTTAAGCAGGAGTTTCGTTTTAAAGAGAACCACACTGAGCGATATAAAAGTCCCCTGTGCCCTTCCTGAGTTGTCTTTTTAAAACATATCACCATTTTACATTTACAAAGAGAAATAGAGATATGAGCATTTGAATAACAGGGATGTAAATGCACTGCTTTAGCTCCGATGCTAATGTGATGATGAGTGAGCGATGACCCCTGCTTTTTCCTGGCAGAGCTTTTACGAGGCCCGACCACCAGTGTCCCCATGTCTTTTCTCCTGCTCCACTTTTATTAGCTCAAATGTGCACCACACAGCTGGACGCCACACCTCTTTAACTACTCTTTGTGTCTATTGATGGAGCTCACTTTGCTCCCAAATAAATGAGGCACTTGTCAAGAAAAACATGTTAATCTGAGATATGTGTTCAATGAACTGTGTTCAAAAATATGAATTGGATTCCTTAGGTATTATGATGACAAAGTAGGTTGTAGTAGATCGGCCTGTCATGTTAATTACTATATCTGGGGCGACAGTTGCTCAGTTGGTAGAGTCTTTGTCCACTGATCTGAAGGTTGGCAGTTCAGATCCCGCTCTCAAAATAGACCTTGGTAGAGCGGTTAGATCTACTGACCCACAGGTTGGCAGTGTGATTCCAGCTCCCACAGATGAACGCTGCCGTTGTGTCCTTGGGCAAGACACTTAGCCCACCTCACCCCCAGTGTCTGCGTACACTGGTGTGTGAATGGGTGAGTGGTTCCTTGATGTAAAGCGCGTTGAGTGCCTTGAAGGTGGAAAAGCGCTATATAAACATGTGACCATTTATATCGACTTATCGGTGTATATATATGTGATAGCTGGAACAATATATTTTCGGTCTCAGTATGTATCGTGTGCATATTTTTGTTGCAATAGGGAGGAGGTTTCTGCAATTTTTTATGTAATACGGCAAAATTTGAGCTGTAGAGGGATAAAAAAAGTAACTTCCAGGATTAATTATTGGTTCATTCTGCTATTTATTTGCTGTAGGACATGTCTTTTAGTGATACTGTATTTAAACAATGATTTACTTGGATTATCGTGTTTTATTTTTATTGTGTCAGTGGCATAAAGTAGTTTCAGTGTTATCGTTTACCGTGATGTTCCTTTGTAGCAACATATCATGCTTCAAAATGTGTTGACAGGCCTAGTAGTAGAAGAAATAATGATTTTCTTACATTTTAATAATTCCTTTGTAGTTGTGCACTAAAATCCACTGCTGCAACTGCCTTACTATTAAAACCACAAGAACAACTAATAAAACTGTATACCACTCTTTCGTCAGATTTTAAATGGTTTCTACATGTATTTTTCCTGAAATTAAAAGTTGAGGTCACAGGAGTTTGTTGTTCCGTAATGCAGTACTACACCTAAGTTTGAAATGGGCTGTCAGTCCCTATAGGAGAGAATCGGACTTGCCTTGTATTCTGTTGAAGTGTCAGGTTTGTGAATGCACTGGTGCTCTCAGCCCCACAGCACACCGCAGTCAGTGACAGTCACAATACAAACAAACAAAACATACTTGGTACGCACATCCAGTTTCCTCCTCATTGTAGCTCCTGTCCTGATGTTCCTCTTTGTACAAAACAGCACAATAATAACAAGGAAGCATTTTCAGTTTCATTGCTTTGGAACAGATTTAACGGGTAATGTTTGAGCAGAAAGTTAAATATCCAAAATCAAAACAAATTACACACATATGGAGATCATTGTGTTGTTCTGTGACAATGTGTTTAATGATGAGATTTGGACCTCCCATTAGAAAAGCACCACACCTATTGGTTTTGCGTACTTACGGGCTTACACTGTTTACAACATGGAAAGAGCCAAAGAGGCATACTCCAAGTGTCACCAGGCACCGCTGTGAGCCCAGCCATTGTCCAACACAATACAGTCTAGATCCTTGGCCCAACTGTCAGACTAGGATCTCATTAGGGCTGTCTAAACAGTAGGCTCCACTACAAACTCTCCCCATGCCTCATTTAAAAAACACAATTATTCACAAAAAGGAAATTCTTTGTTATAACTTATAAATGCAGATTAACAAACCATCACCAACAAACAGCAACCTGTTTTTTTAATGAGACAGAAACACTGAAGCACAAAATTAAGATTTATTTGATCATTTTTATTTTGTTTTATCTGATGATTAATTCGTGGATCTTTTTATTCTCCTGCCTGTTACATCTGGACTGTTGCTTTGTTGTAATATGAATGTTTCATATCATTTACTAAAACAGATAACAACAAACTTCATTTATAAAGTTTACTATTATTCTTTTTAGCTGTAACTTTGAAAAAAAAAAAAGAAAAAGAAAAAGAAAAAAAACGACAGGAATTTGAATATGGTTCGGCTTGGTTCTTTTCTAATGGAGAGGTCAATCCTCTGTCAGTAAATGCATGAAATTCAGGCTTTGGAGGAAGACTTTAAAGTCTGTATTGTTTATGTTCATGACATCAATACTGAAAGCCACTTTTATTTTGTTTTTGAAAAGAAAACATAAAACCATAGAGATCAAGCCATGCATAGTTTTCCATATCACCCAGCCTAGTTTGTTTTTAGGCAATTGTTATATACATTTCTATAAATATTTTTAAAATATAATCAGGCTAATATGGGGCCCATAAAAAGTGTATTTTTGCTGTGAATCTAAACGGCACCTAATCCAGTGGATCCCTGACCCTACAGTCCAGCCATAGGGCTCGTTATCCCTGTTTAAACACTCGCAAGCTTTCTCAGTGAGGAATTTGGAGGGATTTTTCAGACTCCATTAGCCGGGCCGATGGGCAGCGGTGTGGTGGGCAGCTTTTTTGTTGTTGTTGACATTATCTCTTTTGCCTTAAGGCGAAATCCTAAGCATTTATGATCAACAGCGATGACCACGAAGAACTTCAGCTAGCCACACCTACCCTCATCCTAAACACAGGCGTTACCATAAGAATAGGGTCTGCTCCCGGTCGCTGCCTCATGTGGTGTCCATGACAATGTGAGAGAGAGAGGAAGAGTTGGGGAGAGCTACTGCTGCTGTTGTGAGATAGAGAGAAAGCCTGGTGTCTGCTATTGTTACGTTTGTGAACAGTCTGAATGGATGCAAATCACCCCGAAACCTGCCCCGGGCGCTACTGCCGGATTACAGCAATATATCTTCAATCTAGCCTTGTATACTCAGCCCATGTTTAGCAGCAACATGTTTCTAACTCTGTTTACATAATAAACACCATCGCCCGGGGGTAGTGTTAGTTTATAGGACTATTTCAATGGTATTTTTGGAGGATTCAGCTTCATGCAATATCCAGGGGTCAATCCATTCCAACATGGCAAATCGATTTGAAGGCATAAGTGGTTTAATTTGGCTTTGTGATGGCTTTCTCCTAACTTTTATTCCGATCCCATTTAGGAAATCAACAAAGCATTAGCGGTGCACTGAAGGCCTAAATGTGCATCCTATTTGTCTGATTTTAGTAGGAAATAGCAGTTGTGAACCTGAGGGACATTTGAAACTGCTTTATGATTGGCTGTCTTCACATCCTCGTACTGACTTTCCCATGTCTAATTCAAAACAATCACTCATTGCAGCTAATTTTCTCATTTGTTGTAAGCATTTCATATGGAGATTAACCGGCTTTGGCATTCATTTCAAACCAGCATTAGCAAAACTGATTTTGACTTTTTAAATGAATGATGCATAATTATTCAAAACCATTCTAGATCAAGTGAAATTAATGTGTTGAATGTTAAACAATGAGTGCATTGATTGGTATGGGAGTTTGACGATCTATATGTGCATATTAGCGGTTTTGAACAAGCTGGTTTCTAATCTGTACTTACATGGCCTTTTTCTAAACAGAAGAAACATGAGAACTTTATGTAACTTCTTTTATCATTGAAAAGATTAAGAATATTGTCTTAAATAACTGAATGTTAACATCTCCACTTCCAGACCAGGTCCAATGCTGATGGATCTAAACATGAGCTATATTTATATTTTTGTATTTGGCTGCATAACAGATGTATTATACATTGGCCCTATCTCATATTATTGCGAGATAGGGCCAATGCCTTAGGTGCTGCTTCTAGTTTTGAATTAGGCTTAGTTTGAAAGTCTTTTTCCCTTTTAACATCCAGGCTCTCATTAAATAAACATGGCAGTCAAGCTGATGCATGCTCTGGTGCATTTTGGAGAGCAGCTCTTTTATAACCAGAATGGAAAAACATTTTGTGGTGAGCTAAGTATCTGCACAAGCCATTATTAGCTTGTCGGGCCGCTGTCAGGGCGAATCCAGATCCTCACCTTATCATCCGCGCCACAGAAACTTTTCAGAGCGTCTGACAGGAGTGTCCAAATATCTGTGCCATCATGTCTTTAGCTAAAACCATCCAACCAGTTTTTTTAAAGGTCCTTTTGTGATGGTTCACTTTTGCTACACTAACACACTTTCTTACTGCATATTGGGGAATATTAATAAAGGTTATATGGATCATTGGCATCTGGCTATAACTTAAAGATGCACTATGTAACTGTTCTGGAGGGGGATCCGCCAACTTGTTTCCAGAGAGATGTTTTTGCTTTGTCTCAATTTTAGAATGTTCCACAGTCTGGCATTAAACTTGTCTGTCTTGCATTTATTTAAATACGGGTGTTTTTATTCACATTAAAAACTTGGGAAAAAAAACAACTTTCTTATTGTAACTGGATTTGCCTCTCTAATTCTGCTTATCTTCATGAGAAAGATTCAGTTCAATTCAATTTTATTTATATAGCACATTTAAAACAACTGACCAAAGTGCGTCACATAAAAGTCAACAAAAAAAAAACAAATCTACAGATACATAAAACCAAAGTGCGTCACATAAAAGTCAACAAAAAAAAAACAAATCTACAGATACATAAGAAAAGAACAATAAAACACCAAGATACCCTGTCTAGCTAGTATTAAATGCCAGTGAGAAGAGGTGGGTTTTCAGTCTAGTCTTAAACTGAGTTAAAGACTGCGAGGATCTGACAGGCAAATCCATAGTCTGGGTGCTGCCACAGAAAAGTAGAGTTTAGGGCTGCAGTAACTCACTCAAATAAAGTGGACCCATAGAGTGCAGACATTTAAGCTAAGTTTAATGCCATACTAGGAACAGGAAAAGTAATAACATCTCCATGGAAAGAAGCAGCTGGCAGACCCTCCACCAAAAAGTTAGTCTGCCTTTAACAAGCTTGTCTATAATTCTGAACATACCAGTACTTGGCGATTGAAATAAGGGATGTGGAAATGTGAAAACAGCAGCCACCAATCACTGACGTTTTACATATTATTTATCAAGTAAAATGCATGGTAAAACATGAGAAAATGCTTTAGTGATTAAAATGTTCAGATATATCCAAATTTGATATTGACTTATCACTAAATAATATTGGTGGTTTGTACAAGACCAAAAATATCTGTTTTATTGCTTCATGTGATATTTCTTTCAGTAATCATGGGATTATTGTTAGTGTTAGTTAGTGAGTGTAATTTTTTCTGCAGCAATTTCCTATTGCTTAAGGGCATAATAACATTTCAGATAATTGGATTCATGTTGCTGTAATTCAACGAGATTGACCCTAAAGTTTGAAACTAAATTCAAACTGTTTGTCAGGTTTGTATTTTGATACCAGGCATGTGACCACTTTCTGCCTCAATTAAGTGCAGCCAAATGCGTTTACAAAGTGAAATAAGATTAGTTGTCTCTGGTGACGCTACCATGCCTTAAGGCACTGCGAACTGCTTCCTCCATTTTCAGACACCATACTTATCTTACAGCACACTGCATTATCGTATAAGGAACTGAAATATTGCATTAGTTTGATAGTCTCCATACCATTAGTGGCTCTGTCCATTTCGAATCACAGTTACACGTTGTAGATTGATTTCCTGTTTAAAAGTCAGCCATTATTTTCCACTTATTTTAGGGCACATTAAAATGGCCTCACAGAGATTAGAAGCTTCCCCTGACAAGTAATTTATCACAACCTCCCATTTTAATCTACACATTGAAGTCTTGGTATTGCTATAATGTTATTACATGTAACGGGGCCCAGTTGGCAGTTGACGTCTTGGTTGTTTATTGGCACATCATTTGAATGAGGCTCACTAACAGTCTTGCAAACATCAGCTGTAATAGAATTGTATATGCCAGTTTCAGATGACAAATTTATTGTTCAGTCCTGAGCATCTGACAAATAGATATCAAATCCTCTCAGCAATCTCCATCTAGCAATTTACTCTAAATCTGTGTCTTCACTCACTTCACTCAGACTTACTTCAAGTTAGACTTTAAATGTCCTCTTTGGTTTAGCTCCAGGCCTGCTAACTGCAGGCTCAACATCCGATTCACCATCCATCACCTTGGCATTATCTAATCCCATTCTTTCTCATCACAAACACATAGAACCTCAACGTCATTTTATTGATATCCATATTTCATGGATCTATTGTCAAATCTGGATAGGGCATTTCTATCTTAAACCTGAGTTGGACTAGTGGTTACTCCATTGGTACTGCAGCAAAGAATCCTCTGCAGCCCAGAAATCATTTTCCCCATAGATCACAATGTAAATACACATTGTTTTTTTTGGCTGATAGGGCACCTACACCTTTCAAAAAAAGTAAATGGCCACATGGCAGAAAAGCTACTGCACATGTACCTAACCACTAAAGTCTGAACTTTTTATGCCACACTGAGCTTGGCCCATTCACTCAAACAGGCAGCCATGTTCAAACCCCAGGGCTTGAGATCTCCTCATTGCTCTGTACACCTCCTCCAATAATAGTACACAATTACACTCATCCGGTGTAATGATTATAGGATCAGTTGCAGGTGAAGTTAATAACAGATTAAGGTTATGGCATTTTATTGTCCCACACAGGCAAATTTATCCTTCATACCTTATCCTTCATGGCAACCTGTCAAGAGCAATGGGTGCCACAGTGCAGTACCCAGGGACCCATCTCCAGATCTTGAGCTAGGCCTGGTCAGCACTACTATAGCTGGATAATTTGATGATTACCAAAATGCCTTGAGGAAATCCATCTAGACACCCAGAGTGCCACCAGAGATTACCTCCATTGTAACACATTTGGTTGGTGTAGACCTACATTATCAAGCAAATGAATATTCCGTCCTCAGTGTTGATGTGTTGAAGAATGCAAAAGGGCAACAGTAAGTATTTGTTGGCAGATTTGTCCCCATAGAAAAATGTGTAATTGGTCTACTACGATTGAGGATTAGCCTACAGTACATGTTTTGGCTTGATGAGGGACACTGGAGACCACAAAGGAAACCTAAACAATACCACCGCCCAAACCAGCATTTGTATTTCCCTGTGTAAAATGGAGGCTGTATCAGTGACAGGTGAATACACTAATAGACAGGTAATAATAATGGAGCTGCTGTAACAAAAAAAATCAATACGCTTTGCAATGCAAACCCCATTATGCTGCTGTTGTGTGGTCTCAGTTAACACGGGTGCATTCGCAATCCCACTGTCCATAGTTTGTGCACGGAGCAGATAGAGGTGAGGCTAATGCAATTACTCAGTGGTGTCAGGGCTGTCTGTGTCTGTATGGATTGATAATGAGTGTAACTGCCTATCTCTCTCTCTCTAATTAGACATCCTCCTTAAATCTTCTTCCTGGTGTAGCCCTGGTGTCTCCCCACTACACAAACCAGTCACATTTCATTCATCTCCGCAGAGCTGTGGCAACAAACCATTAATCAGGTGTGATACGTGGACTGCACAATAGAGTCGGCCTGGTGGCATCTACACAAACACCTGGAAGAAGCTTGCGTATAACTTTTTATTATTGGCTTAAAAGCTGCTATCTGAATGCTTATAGTGTAATATTAAAGGAGGCCATAGTTTTGATTTATTAAACACACAGAGCATGCATTCACATGAGGCAAATGTGCCATGCCCTTTTGTGACAAGGTTATTCATGATGTAAGGAGTAGACCTGACACTTTATCAATCTTTTCAATTGTATTATATTCTAGAAGTGTATGCTGCAAGATAACAGACACCATGAACAATTGATTTTGTGATGGAAGAAAAAAAACCTCATCTTATGTTGACTACTGGACCACGCCTGCTTTAGCCGCACAGAAATTCAACTGTGTCCTACATAACTACACCAATCTGAGCTGTAAATGGTTGTTAGGAAAACTTTGTGTTATCTGGGTTTTAATAATGCCATGTTTCAGTTGTTCCACTTTGTTTGTCCATCTCACAAGTAATTACCCGTGCACGATTCTATTAAAACAAGTTTTTGAAAGCTGCAGCCAATATGAGAATTTGGTATCTGTAGAGATGCACACGCACTTTTACAAAAGAAAAGTCTCTTATAATTCTAGTGAGAACGCCGGCAAAATGTATAATATTCTTGGGTGGAGGGGTTAGAGATATGGGAACATTTTGCATTATCATAGTTGTTTTTATACCACAGTTTTTTACAGCTTATTTTTACAAAACATCATAATTGTGTTCAGTTTGATGATTACAGTGGTCTAGACTTTTGCCAGCAGTTAACATTTGTGTATGAGAGAGCAACAGAGCAATTTTACAGCAATTATTATCTAAATGAATGCATGATAATGAACTCAAAACAATACAGTTATAAACCAGTTTGTACCAAAAGTTCAAAGCATTCAAATTTGTGGGAAAAAAAACTGATGCACCCAAGAGATACGGAGCTAGGATGTGTTTTTGACTCAAGTCTTCAGGAAACAACAAACAAGTGTGCAGACATTCAGCGCCATCCACTATAACACGATATCTGAGTCCAAACCAGAGTGGCCCTCAAGGCTTTTGGCACTGGGTCGTCCTCAGACAAGACGCCCTTGCAAACAGTGGTCACATTCCATCGCGGGGGTCAAAGTTCAGCT
>KN475561.1:0-48128 GCA_000787095.1 Periophthalmodon schlosseri | reverse complement strand
AGCGTGCCCGTCATTGGTGTAGTTAGTTATCTGTCATTTGTAACTATTATGGTTTTTAAATTGGAGAGAGTTATTCCTAAATATTACAAATTTGTGAACATTTGTACTGAATACTGCAGCAAAACAATTTAGACAGGATACACTCCCTTACTTTAAATAACTTTGAGCAAATGGAGGAGATAAGGTTTGCTAAAAAATGAGAGAAAACATGTCTGAAAGTGCATAAATCTTTAATCAAACAGGGCTGATGTGCCTTGCCTCCAGCGCTCAGTTTGCTGAGCTGGAGTGCAGATGCTGAGATCTCAGATCTTGCTTCCCGCAAACAGGATAAATCCCCTTCTCAGTACAAAAGTGTCAGGGGAGCATTGACGCTGCTGCGCTACGGGTTCCTCCTCTCCAACTCCCACGAGGCCCCCACTATTTCAGCTACACTTTAAAAAGGGTTACAGCGCAGAGAAGTGATGCACATACTTAATCATTTAGCCTTTAGTTACACATGTTCAACTGCTCATATCTAAACATGAGCAATAGCAGAAGAAATAACAGCTAAAAGTTTATGACTAAACCCTTGTTGTACAAATCGGCCGGTGTGTTGATTTATTGCTTCCTGAGAGCTGACAGCCTAAGTGCGACTGATGTTGCGTTCATGTTGGCTGTAACCATGTAAACTTGTGATAATTGCAGTGTATGGACATGTGCATTACTGTAGTAGAGGAAGTGATTATTTATGAATGAGCGTGATTAACGGCAGGCCGAGGTGGCAGCTCTAGCCTGGTGCGCGCATTAGCTTTGGCTTGTGTTTTCATACACAGCTGCCACATACTGCATACGGTGCACTTTTTTCATTTGGAATCTGTATAACTGTATACAAAATAATTGATGAATTTTGACATAATTTTGACTAGTTTAGCTTAGGGTGGTATACATTTCAGCTTCTCAGACCAGTACATTTACACTGAAAATGACTGTGGATAAAATGTCGCTACAGAAACATTGCCCAGTCTAGATGACCTTTTCTACCATGGACCACACCTGGACGTATGAGGGCTTACACCAACAGGCACCAGGGCGATAGTGCTAACCACACTGCCATGTCTACTTATTTTGGCTTATCATAATCCACGGTAGCCAGGCTGTACAAGTCACAATGTCTATTAAAATACTTCAAAGAGTATGTTCAATGTTTATTTTAGCAAAATCTCCAGGCTTCAGTGGCATAGGGCATGTACATACACAAAGAGATGAAAGGAAACAGCAAACAAAGCCAGCCAGCATTCCATAATTATACTAAACTGCTTATAAATATATATCTGCATGCACCAAAGTAAATGGAACAGACTTCAGACATAACCCAATGTTGGAAGACTACAAAGGGACACTGCGTCTGCTTAGGACTGCAATTAGCAACACTGAATTCAAAATATTATGTGTACAACTAAACTGTAAGTGGAGTTTGTAACTTTAAGTCAGAGCACTCTGTGTTCTCTCTCGCAGATTGAAAAATGACTGAACGCCTGAATATTCTAAAGAAATGCTGATGAAACAAATGGCAAGCTCAAAAGGCAATTCATCATTTGGCTCAGCTATCCAAAGGTGATGTCAGATATCTCAATCTACTTATTGATGCATTAACAGTTCACTGCAGACTCAGAGCGCGCCTGCGACCTTGTATCTCTGTGATATTCAATATAAAGTAAAGGTATGCTTATAAGACTTTATTAACATAGCCAATTATATAGCCTATTAGGCATTAATTAAAATTTAATAGTCATCAATCAACAGTAAATGACCTCTCAAAATTGTTATTTCTCAAAATATGTATTTCATCTGTTTGATCAGATTTTTTGTAATATCTTTGTAGAAGGTTGACAATTCGATTCCCATTCCCACAAGTGCATACAGCCATAGTGCTCTTCGACAAGACAGTTCACTGACCTTATATTAACCTCTCCAATGAGAATGGAGAGTTCTGCAGATAGGCAGCTCCTGGGCAATAGTGGGCCGGAGGTAACTGTTGCACCAGCAAGTGTACAAGTGAATAAAAATGCTTGTCATTTTTCAGTGTCAAAAAAATAAATATAACACCAATGCATTATTATTTAGTTTGAGAACATAAGCTTATTTTACAGATAAAAAACAGCATAAGTGTAGGCAGATATATTGCGCTGCCTTCTAACAGTCCTTTTGCAGAGTAGCAGACTTGTAAAGTATCTACATTTTGCCCAACTTCTTAACTGGACATTACAAATGTTGTCTTTTGGTTGTGTCTCCGCTCCCAAAATGAATAGTCCATTTCCTTTTAACAATGCATGCAATTAGTTGAGAAAACATTTCTCAGGTTACGTAACATGAGCCACATCTCTGAAGACAATGGCTACAAGGGCCTTAATGCGCTTTATGCAGCGTCCATTAAAACACACAGAGCCAGATAGAGCAGGTAAACAACACCTGCGCTGGGGAGATAAAAACGTCTGCATGAATTTAAAATACTCTGGACAATAATAAATCAAGTAATAACAGTATTTATTGGCAATTCCAATTCAACTGTGTCACTCACTGTTCACCCCTACTGTATAACACGCATAGCTGACATCTCTACTGCTCTTTAAACAAAAACATACAAGTAGATGTGTTGAACCAAACATAACAATGCAAGTAAGAATAAAAAGATCAAATCTATTGGAAACAAAGCCGTTTATTCGTTTATTAACCAGGTTTAACTTTTTAAACAATTAAATTAGTCTTGTTTTTTTTCAAATAAGATTCATAAATCAGAAATATGAATTAAAAAAAACAAACAACAAACCAGAGATACTGTAGGCTACTTGATTAAAATGAGTGAAAATCTGGAGTCTGTCTTTAAAAGTTTTCTTTATTTCTCTAAACCTGCTTGTTCGTAATACTTCACAGGTTTTTAATATCCATTCATTTGATCCGTTCTTTTATATTCTAACTTTGCTGACTCATCCTGCTTTATCACTGACCCATAAAAGAAAGTGAGATTTTGTTCAATGCCGTTTGCCTGTAGGGACACTGCATATTCTAACCACAGTACCACACACAGCACTACTACAGGCACAGCACAGCACTACTGTAACTTGTGTGTGCTTTTAGCCCCGTCTGGCCCGCCCGTCCCTCTGCGCCATCTGCCCGAGGATGTCTGGCTCCTTCTATGAATTATGAACCATGAACTAGTGCCTCTCTAGTAGTCTGAGATGGAGAGGGGGCGGGGGGGGCGGCACTGGAGAGCTCAGATATGGTGGCATGTCAAAGGCCGTTACATTGTGTGAGTGCATGCACTTGTTTGGAGGTGCTATGGCCTTTGTGCTCAACTGCGGCATCGGGTTAAAAGAGGGGGCACAGTGGTATGTGGACAGGTGGGTCAGCAACAGGAGGCGATTTCATGTGAGCACTTTTAGAAACAAGTTTAAGTTTTAGACTGTTTTGAAAATGTATTTATAATGAAATAGTATTTTATCTACAAAAACAAATATTTTCAAAGTGATTTTAAATTGTTGCATTACTATGACTATATACTGGTTGTATCTTTATAAAAAAATTTTCCCATTGCAACAGTAAACTGTTGCATACTGTCATTGCAAGAACAGTATGATTAACAGTGAATATTCTTTTTTATTGAACTGAATGAATGAAGAACAATTAGCAACAAGTTAATTCATTTTTACTGTATCTAAAACAGCACAAAAATGGGCAAGTAAATATGCAAATGAACTCTGAAAACTTGAGAGGCATTTTACATTCTCTGTCATCCTCTACTGGCACCTCTCTGAAGACATTCATACACTATGTCCAATCAAAACGCTGCATTCATGATAATGTATCCGAAGGTCGTGGTGTTTTTTAATCCAGCTGCGTGTAAAAAGAAATCTTATAATACTTACACAGAGAGCAGACATGAAGACTATCTGCTGCATACTTACACTTGATTAGCCCTTGTCAAATTGTTTTATTCTCTTATTTCAAGTAAAGGCTGTCCTTCACTGCACCGGGAGCATGATACGAGTTCTGAAGACAAAGATAAACACCTCCATGACAACCTCAAGGGCGTACCGCTTGTTTGTGTGAAAGTGGTTAAGAGTTATGATTGTCAAGACCAGTGAATAAGCCATGCTGTCAATCGCACTGGAAAATAGCCTGTCATGATTTATAATGTAAAACTTAGTTATGTAACTTTTGTGGTGGAGAGTCTGCCACCTGTTTGTCTCTACGGAGATGTTATTGCTTTGCCTAGAATGTTCCACAGTGTGGCTTTAAACTTATCTATCTCCATGGAGACATGCAAGTGGCGCCACCAGACTTACTTACTTACTTACAGGTCAGATCTGGGTAGAGGCAAACTTGCCCACAGTGACAATGCATGTTTTTGAAGATATTTTTGGACAATAACAACACCTGTAATTGAATAAATTAAAGATAGACAATGCCATACTGTGAAACATTCCAGGAAAAGCAATAACATCTCCATGGAGACAAGCCGTTATCTATAGCATATGTATTCATAGTTTTCCAGGTCAGTCAAACTTAGACCGTTTTGAAACTGCCGGTGCTACTGCGGTGAGGGGGAGACAGGGAGGAGGCTGCTCTAGTTCTGGTCCTTCAAAAGTTAATTGCTAATCAGCTGATTGCATTCAGTAGCAGAATTGTCTTTGAGAAATGTTCCAGCTTTTCTGTCGGGGCTGGCTCTGTGAACAGCCGAACAACCTTCCTCTATAAAACGCATTCAGTTTCATCCTCCTAGTCTTTGTGCTTTTGACACCATTGATCCTGTGAAGCTCCATCAAAAACAGCTCTTGGTTACCGGTACTTTCTATTCTAACCACAGACAACCCACCTTAAAAGACACATGTTAGCACTAAGTCATGGCTAGATCACAAAAGCCTATACATCTTCTCTTCCCTGTCACTCCACAGCAAATGCCATGCACTTGACAAATGAGGATTTTCATTGTATTTTTGAATAATAGGATTGGTATAAATGTCGCTGTGCCTGTCTACGCTTCAGTAATGTCTTTTTTTTTTTACAGCATATTTGACATTTGGAACAACGAACCACTTCCAAGCAAAAGCCAAAGGTTTTGCTCTTTACAATTCAAACTTTTTATACATGACCAATGGGGACTATTTCAAACACATAAGGTCATGTTGTCTGTATTGCATAAGTCAGCCAAGGTCCATCAATATGAGGAATGAACTTGTATAAGAACAACTTTGGTGTTGATAGGTTTCTCTCCATATAATTTTAAGTTAAGTTGAAGAATCTTAATGGGAAGCTTACACAGATTTATTTGTAAAGCTTTTGTTTACAAGTTTTTGTCCTAGTATGGTTATGGTATTGTGTTGAGACATTATAGAGCTGTGACTATTTGAGCATTACACCAAAAACTACAAAGATTTCAAAATAGTCAAAACACTGATGTGAACCGATGCCATACAAGTGCCCTGCCCCTATCAGCTGGTTAGAAGCCACATAGTCCCCCTAGTGGCTCTGGTAGTAAATGCATGCATTTTCAAAGTTGTCCTACTATATTGGAGCTAACTAAATGACTGAATTACTTTGTGATTTTGTTTTACTCAGTGATTTGATGTAGCCTTATATTTTGGTTTTAAGAATACCAGTTACTTTTCTGCTCTGCTTTTTAAATGTGTTATGTGTTATGTCTTTCCCATCTGCAAGTCATGCATCAATCTTTTAGGCTCATGTTTTTTACAACACTTGCTCCAAATTCATTGCTCGCCAATCTCTGTTAGACCAGCATGTATTTTTAAAGTGGGGCCTGTTCAAATATATAATGATAACTCAAGCACAATATGTCTTCCTCTTTCCTTTTGTTATGACAGATTTTAGTGCAGCACTCATTGGAGATACAAAGCTGTCTGAAGAGCTTCTTTTATAGACGTGGTGTCACGGAACCATAAATAATAAGGCGATACTTAAATCTATTGAGATAACACACCAGTCTGAATCCTGGGGCTGGCCTCTTTTCTACAAAGGGGGCTCCGTCTGTGTACATTATTGATAGGGCCTAAATTGAATGTGTCTTTGTTCCTCTATGGATGGACATGGGCTGTGTGTCTGCAGTAGTACATAGGAGGCAATGGTGGGGGGAGGGGGCAAGTATCCCATCATGCATCAGGCCAATTCATCCATCACATTAAGAGGTGCTGCATCAATCATTAACAAGTAGCCTCATGCTGAAAGCATGACTGACAGCCTGACAAATAAGTTAAGATGAAGGGGAACCAAGGTGTGACCGGACCTTTTGCACCAATTGGGCAAATTATTCAAAATACAACAATGTGATTTCAAGAGCTATAATACTATACAGGCCGAAATAATGGGCAAGAGCTATTTCACTTTACAGAGCTTCACACTTGACTACACCAGAGCTCACACAGTTTTTAGGGGAAAGAAATGCCAGAGAACACGGTAGCATTACTTCGCTGTTGGATGGCCCCTCTTTTTCCTTAAGCTCTATCACATATACATTCTGTGATAATGTACTTTGAGAGGATTTGAACTGCATGTGTTAACAACTGCTCATGTACAAGATTACTAAGATAAGACTATTTGAGCCTTTTTCTGCCACTAGGTTATTTATCCATTGACAACTTCTTGCACTAAAAGTCGATGCTCATATTGATGTTTCCATGAATCTGGATGACATCGCTAACAGGTGAAATCCATAACTGAGATGATCTCTTCATCATGGCCCATGTTACTACAGGGAATTATGTTTGGCAACAAGTGAACAATGTATGCTTAGTTTATGAGGGAAAAGCAAAAATATGGGTAAACATATTGCTTTTGAGTTATAGGTATCAAAGAAAGGAAAATGAATTACATATGTGCTCTGTTTTAGACATGTGGATATTATGTGATTCCAGCTTGGTGTATAAAGCTGCGCATAAACAAAGCTAGTTTGAATTATGTTTTTGTATCATTTTTAAACATTCATAAAACGTTTTTGCTTTTTTTTTTTTGTAATTAATGTATTTATTTAATTTTGGTCTTTTGATTTCAAATTATACAATCGAGTCCAAAACAAGCTGTTATTGCTCAAGACTACATATTTCAAAAGTGAATCAGATTTTCCAAATGTAGTTTTTCTTTCTTTTCCAAAATGATTGTCCATATTGTATGTTTAAGTCAACGTAGTCCTAATTACAAATTCTCATGTGCTAGTTTGCATTGTTATACAGGTTTAAATATGAAACATTTGTTCTCAGCTGTCAAAGAAAGGAGCAAACAAAGTGTTTTTGTGCTGCCTTATGTGCATAAAAAACAAAACAAGCTACACTTTTGTACATGCATGGGAGAAAAATACTGGTGTTGTGCTTCTAAATCATACCAAGTGCATTTCAAACTAAAACAAAACAAGTAACTTATTTTTGCTCAAATTGAAAGATTAGTATTCAGGAGTGAATCAGATTTGGAAAAGGTCTTAGCATTTTACGTCTGGTGTGGAACGTGGCTCCAGGCATAACCCAACATCTTTTGTTTAATTACTTTGTGACATTTAAGAACTATAAGTACTTTTGGGTGTAATAGTGTCTCTTTTATTGAACGTGGTAATGATAATAGATGTATGGTTTTAGCTAGCTAGTTTGTCATATTTCTGCTGCATCATCCCCTTCAGGCCTATTAGCAGCGTGTCCTAGATTCTCCTCTGTTTGCCGACACACATCACTTCATGGCGCAGACAGTCTGAGTGAGCTACACTGTACCAACTGGCCAAGTCTTGTATTAATATTGTATAAACACAACATCTGCTGTCCAAAAGCTGTCAAGGCTGCTTGTTGTTCACATCTCACGTGGAACGCATTCTCTCTGTGCACAATCCAAGCATTTTAATGGCTTTCTACCAGTATAGTGTGTTTGCAATAACTACTAATACTGTATTTTAATCATGTCTATTTGTTTATTACAATTTCATGGTTAGAAGCAAACTCAGGGATTGCAGTAATGCGCAAAGCCACTATTTTGTATTTTAAGTTTACTTCACAAGTAATGATTTGTTTCTTTATTGAACTTTTGTGGCTGGAATCATGTGTGACAGCTGATAACTCAACCGACATATTGATTTGAACATCTGCGTATTGGGGATCGCTCACTATCTTGCTCTAGACTCTCAACATTGTGAAATAAATTCTTGGCTCTGACCATTTTCTAAATGTCTCTCCCTGCTCTTCACCCTAATTACTACTTAATGTACTTCCAAATAAGACTTGGAGGTCAAAAAAATTATTAAAACTTATGCATTTATTTCTGATAGTATTATGATTCTCATGAGAACCGATCCCGCAATGGGAAATGGGCTGTCAGTTTTCTAATGTAAAGTGAATTGGAGCCATAGTCGATGGAGCTGGAAGTGTGCCCATAGTCACTTCCTATTTGGAACGCGGCGGCTAGCAGGTTAGCTATGTCCATTTACATATACAGTCTATGATGTACACACACAAATGACTCAAGTTTCAACTCAGGTAAATAGTCCAAGTTTCATTTCTCCATCTTTTAGTTTCCTGACCGATCTTAATCTTAATCTTTATCTAATCATAGAAAAGGGCCGTTGCCACCACCACCATGACTGAACAGACCCCACAGGACTTATTTGAGTTGAATTTTAATTTGACGCCACCTTGACATTATACTGTGTTGTACAGTGGCCCGGGTGAGTCCCACTTTTGTCATCCTCTTGCTCATTATCCCACTCCCCACTCAGTGCAGCCTATTAGCAGGACTGTGACAGACTTTTATTGGAAGTCACCATATTCCTGGAGTCCTCTGTTTACCCGCCCGCCTCAAATTACAGCTGCTCCATCAATATTTTATGATTATGCTGTCTTCTAAGCCTTATGTATAGCCCACAGACAGATTCATATGCATATTAATTAGCGAGGAAAATGACAGGCAATTACTCTTTCAGCTGGGGACAAAAAATATGAAAAACACTGGAGCAGGCGTAAAGAAAGTGCTATGAGATTTTCCTCCTGCACAAAAAGATCCTTCTATACATTGTGTGAGAAAATTGCTATATACGTGACAGTTATACATTTTTCGGGAAAAATAGACTCATGACTGCTACTAGTCCAAGTTTGACTGTTCCCTAGAAAGAAAAAATAACTAGTGGAATCAAATGATAGTTGTGTCAGTCAAAGCCAGAACTCTTATGAATTGGCCAGTGTATGCCCAAGGCTGCCAGACTGACACATGATTGTGATACTGTTTTTGCAGCAGTACCACTAGATTATGTTAAGCGTCCGTCAGTCACATTCAGTGACTATGCCTAAAGTGGGTGTTTTTGTTGACAGCCATTATTGCTTTACCTCCTAGTTACCCTACTGAAAGTGTCCACCCTATTTGTGCACTACATAATGGTTATGCTCATTTTTCTGGTCTTTGACAGGTTGGCCGGCAAGTCAAAAGTCACCCAAACAGTAGCACTCTACTCTACGTGACATCCTGTGATGCACTGTGGTGGACCCTGATGGTCCCCTCAACCAATAATAATGAGTCTGAGTCACATTATATTTTTCTTTCTATGGGGATTGTTTGACTTTTGACTATTAAATAGATAGAATATTTAGTTTTGTGTTGTTCTTATTTTTTCATCCTCAAACTTATCGATAGATCAGAATGCATTGTGAGATTTGGAGTGGGACAGCAACAGGTCTTCAAACTGGACAGAATAACAAGTCAGAAGAACTTCTTTGCCCATAGGCTCGACATAGCCACTGAATGTGTCCATAGAATGTAGTGTAGAAAATAGACACCTTCATAGTGACGAATTATATTCAGTGGTGAGCTGTTAAGACAGTGACTTGATGGTTCAACAAAGTCACTGGTGCGTTGGTCAAGTCCATGTCTAAATCATCTAAAGACAGCCCAAAGATTAGGAGCCCTATTCAAATGATTTAATGAAGGCCAAGTACATGACTTAAGTAGGTTATCTATAAATCACAAAAAATAACCCAGTCTGCTCTATCAGCATCATTGCATCAAACAATTAAAATTTCTTCAGATTCCTTATGGCTATTAACATTTAGAGGGTAAAGCAGCTGGAGGCTAAAGGTTAATGTTCAGACCATTAGAGACAGAGCTAGCATGCATTTATCCCTGTTGGTTTAATTAAATTACAGGGGAGTCATAAAAGCCACAATTATATGGAACATACAGTTACTGGGAGGGCTAATGGAGCGCTATAGCCACCATACCTTCCAGCTCAGCAGATTTATCCCCCTCGTGTTTGAAAGTGGGGCATCACTGAGTTTGTCATGGCCTACTTAACAATATAGGATGTGGTAATTAGATCATTTGTCAAGCTGGCTGATTCTTGTAATGTGGTAACAAGGAAAGGCAACTGGCTGAGTCACACACACTATATTGATCCTCAGCTTTGACTGAGCACATCACAACTCTGCAGGATTCACCAATGCAGTGTGTGGTGCATTTGAAGAAAAGGAATACTGGGCTTCTATTATGTTACTTCAGCGGTCGATACAAATATTGGATTTCTGACTCTACAGGCTTCATTAAATGTTGAACTTTTCATTGGTATGGACACCGCTGGATAGGAAGCCATTGGAAATAGTGATTATACACCCTCTAGTGGAAGATCATTAGAAAAATATAACCCCAACACACTGTTCCACTCACTTCAAAAGTTAAACTCGTGAACAAAGTCGACCATATTAATATTAACAGAAAAATGTGTTTCTACTTTTCCATTTAAACACTTGATGAAGCAACATTACATTTATGCTTTTCCTGCTGCTAGTACTAGGACTATTACAGAGTCACTCCTGTAACGTTGCACATCTTGCTCTGTATATTAGTAACACATTTGTGCAAGGGAAACCATTTTTTCATAATTAAAAGTACATTTTGTGAATAAGTTGTGAACATCACTTTCAGTTCATTGAGATATGAATAGCTACCACTTGCTGTTTTCATTCAAACATAAGAACATGCAACAGTGAAATGACTTCTGATTTATCACCTTTAATTATAATGACACAAATGCACTGAACACTAACCATTCAAATATTTACAACATTGTTCCCATTGTGTGCATTTATACAACTAATAGGCTTAAATAAGTCATCCAAAAATACAAATCATGATAACTTAACAAATACGAATGGCTCTTTTGTTTTTAAACTATTTTATGTGAAGCATTTGACACAATGCGGAACAATAAAAACTTGTTGCATCTACCATTAGTTAATTACACATGCTTTCCTACACATGCAGCAGAAGTGAACTGAGTCAGCTGTGGTTTTCATAAAATCATCTTAAAAACAAGATGGAGTATATGGTCCATATTTTATGATTAATACACAAATGCAAAAATAGTATAAAAATGAACAGTGTGTACAAACTAAAGTGTGCTGTGACTCTCAGCTCCCATTTGTAAGTGCATAAATCTCTCTTTTTTGTTATCTTTTTCCTTACAGCATATTTGAAGTCCTCTTTGATTAGACTAATAGACTGTGAAGGCTTGAAAAGAAACATTAAGAGCTAGGATCAAGGGGTTGTATGAACATAGCTGAAAGTTTGAAAGGCAGTGCATTGAATGTTGGGCTTCGCCTTTGTCAAACTCATGGCTGCATTTTAACTTGTGCTGACCTCAGCTCATTTATATCATACACTGCCACTAACTCAGTCGTCGTAGTTTCCGGTACAAGGATATCGCTAGTAACATGGCTGCCACACCGATGACAATAAGAACTGCCACGGCCACCCCCAAACCCACAGCTGCACTCTGGTTTTGTTGCTGGTCCTTGGTATTTCCTGTGGACAAAGAAAAGTGCTTTTGACAACAAGAATATAGAAAAAGTGAATATAGAAAAAATTACACGTTTCTATAATTTTATTTCAAATCCAGTCGTTTTAGTGAACAGTGAATCAATTGAAAGCAGGCTTACCTTGGAGGGATGGATCATCTGTAAGTAAGAAGGGGAGAAAATGTTAGATACATCTTTATAAAAGGCCAAGAACTGGACAAATAATGGAAATATTTAGTTTCTATTATTCTTCAGTATTACTAATATCATTTATCTTGTGCACTGGCCACTGTTTACTGCAATAGGTGGCATTAACCATGATTTATGGTGTGGCATTATTTTGTTTCTTGATCTTTTGTGTATTAATCGGTGTACACGTGTGAAAACAAAGTGCCTGAAAAGCTATAGGGGTTTATAGTAACTTCACTAAACAAGGAGATGCATTAAGTACGTACAATCCTCCGACTTGGCCTTGATAGCCACTGTGAGTAGAGACTGCTGACTGATGCCATCCTGGAGAACACTAGTCGCATCCCTCCTCCTCCTGTTGTTGCATTGCTGAGAAAAGACGGAGCTGAGCATAGGCCTGGAGTGTACTATGTGTGCTTGAGATGCTGACTTACCTTGAAGGTGCTGCATGCGGAGGGTTCACACAGGCGGGTGATGCAGTGGAGATAGTAGGTGGAGACGGTCTCATTCTGCTGCTCAATGAAGCGAAAAGCCTTGAAGGAGAAGCGTGCCTTTTGGCTGTCCCCGTTCTCCAACATCGTGGTCAGAGGATCTATGGAGCACCTGTTTATAAACACATAGCAGAATCGAAATGATAAACAATTAGACAGTTATTTTTAGAGCTGAGCTAACTTCTTTATTTGTGTGTATTTATTTTCCTTACGAGACAAAGAGGTTGAAGAAGGTGGAATTGGTGGGCTGAGGAGACACTGAGGCATAACAGCGATCCAGGAGCACAAAGTATCTGTGAAGACACAATGAGGTCCCAGCTCAGGTCGGAGACTCAGGTCAGAGGTCACATGTGGAATCCTCACACTTATATACAGTCTAGAAATCTAATATCTACTACTACTACTACATCACATGGACTTTAATGTCTGCACTAAGGTCCTTTGGGGGTTGTGTTTTTTGTTATGAATGAATGTGTCATGTCTGAAATTGTGTGTTTGACCGTTGATGTCCAAGATTTACACCAGTTAGACATGATAAAGCCTGATCTTATCTCATGGCATACGTTCACTCTGGCTAGTGGTTTAGCTTTAATGTAACTTAATCTGTGAGTCTAATGACTGACGAAGTGCTGTTAAAGATCTTACTGCGCTGTCAGATTGGAGGCTATCACTTGCACATAGATGTCTGTTCTCAGCTCGACACCCACGGCTGGAATAATGAGAGGGATGGTGTATTTTTGGTCCTAGGAATAAAAGAAAGTTAGAAACATATCATATGATGTACTCTTACATAATATAAATGTTGTCAGAGTTAAATGTTTCAGAGCAGAGGAACTGAGGTTGTGTAAAGTATAGGCAAAGGTGGCACCTTGTACAGGCCCATGCTGAGTGTACTGATGAAACTCCCATTTTTGTCCTTCAGAGCGATAGAGGATGATGACCTGCAGGAGTGACCGCACGCATGAACATGATGACGTCATGACAACGAGCACAAATCACAGTGTGGACTTACACATCCACACGGGTGTTGTTGATGAGGTACTCCAGTGGGTAAGCACAAGAGTAGTAATACTTGAGCTCTGCATTGTAAGTGATGGTCCCAATGGTGGGATCATACGAGCGAATGATCCCACTAATGTTAACAGTTTGGATGTTGGAAAAGTCTGAGAAGACTCCAGTCCCTGGGGCACTGGTCGTCTGCAACACAGCAGATTTGTTTTTTAACTCATTAATACTATTTAAAAATAAATGGTATTTGGGTGTTTAGCCCAACAGGAAGTAATGATAAAATAAGAGTTAAATCATAGAGAAATTTCTGTCTTCCCTTAGAGAACAGGGAGTTTTTACATTGGAGTTTGTACTCACCCTAAAGTTGCTGCCACAGGCATTTCCCTCTCTGATGGGAAACCTGAATTTGGCCACCGGGGGGAACACTGTGGTGTCCAGTGTGCTCTGGCAGGCCACATCGTCACTTATATGGTTCAGTCTCAGTAAGCTTGCATTGTAGCCAGTGTAAATGACAGGACAGATCTGAATAGCCAGTTCAATGTATGTTGTACCACACATCACCGAGATATCAGTATATGCTAAAAGTGACAAAGCAGAAAAAAGAAATGTTTGACATTCGACATTTTGTGCAATTAAAATGTGCAATGCATAATGAACTGGACATGACTCATTGTTAGTTCTAAACTAGTCATCACGGGTATACTATGCAAATGTGATTTGTTATTAAACTGGAGCTATTTAATAATACAGTTAAATAGTGAGGTGTGAGGATCAGTTACCTGGGCGCCGGGCCTCGTTCCCACAGTTACTGAGAGTGAGGGCCGTCTGGCCCACAGTACACAGAGAGGTCAGTATAAGCAAGAGGAATAAAGCCATCTCACTGCTCTGCCTCAGAAACGCTGCAGTAAACACACACATAGTTACAAAAGTACAAATCCAGTGCAGAGGTCCAGTAGGTAAACAAATATAATCCGATGGATGGGTGTGCAGGCTGCCTCAGACCTTACCTCCTGTGTGTCTTTGCAGGTTTTACATCATTAAGCTGAGGATAGTTTTTTATATACACCTGTTGTGAGGTCTTACCCTGCTGCAGGATTGGATGGAAACAGGGTCATAGCCACTTTGGTGGGGCTGCTTCAGTTTGCTAAACAATTCGCTTTTGTGACTATGGTGCAGCGGTCCTTTCCCCGGGCCAAAAGATGAAACCAAACACACTCATCTTCAAAGTATGTGCCTTAACAACATCCATACCTCTTTGTTACTTGTTGTGAAATGCAGCCCCTTTGCCTTCAAATATGAAACTTAATAAAGGAAGGTATGTGTGCTTTTACTCACTGGGGACCTCACACAATGGGTAAAATGAGGACTGCTTTTTAGAGCAGTTCGGTGATTTAATGCCATCTGGATGACCGTTCATTTAAGAAATACAGACCTGGTATTATATTCACAACATCTAACAAGCCTCAAAATGCAAATGTAATGTACAAAGCATTTTGGTTTGCACCTATTTTTTTTCCTAATTTAAAGCTATTTTGCATCTAAGGCTGTAGATGGACAGCTAGAAACCGGACACTGACAGGTGAGCCACCTGGGAAGGGGAACTCTCACTGGGGTCTAGGACGAGAATGGGTGTTTTTTACAGCCTTTTGTCCAATGTGTGAAACCACCAGTCCAAGCATGCTATTAGTAATCACATGACGTAAGATGAGGCCAAACAAGCGCCCTCTGCCCTGTTTGCCGGCACTGGTCACTCTGCTGTCAGTGTGTGGAAAAGACTTTTCCATATTTATAACTCGAATGTCTTTTAAAAATAATAATAAGAAGAAGAAGAAGAAGAAAGAGATGCAAATGGGCTTCTAAATCTTCAGGCAACAGATTGAATTCAGCTAGTTTGAATTCAACTGTAACTTCAAACATTTAGTCAAGTAGAAGTAACGTGTGGCAAAACATTTTCTCTCACCCGCCTGGGAGTTTCACCTCCAATGGCCAAATGGAAGCAGACTAGTCTCCTACTCTTTTATTCAGTTATCTGTTGTCATGGCTGGCAATGGACGCACAACAAAATGTGGCTGAAATCAGGGATTAGAGAGATAAAAAGAGCGCCACAGGTCAGAAAACATCCAGAGCTGGACACATGAGGCGCACACATTCATATATAGGGCATCGACAGGCCAAATCAATGGGGCAAATCTGAAAGATTAATGCTGCACATATCGAATGGATCCAGGCACAGACTGGTGAGCTCATTTTCCCAGAGATTGGACTCTGACAAAACTACATTTTTATACTTCAGAAGAAAGATGGCAACTTTAAGCCAAAAATGATTGCTGTTTTGTTGTTGTTTCCAGATAAATGATTCGCAGCGGAAGAATCATTTATTATGATGCAGATGAAATTGACCAACAGTTGCTTGTAGATTGTTAGAAAAACGTTTTGATGAATAGGTTTCTGCCTCACTGTGATGTTAAATGAATAATTATGGATATGGCTATTGTGGAAATCCCTTGTACTCTGCACACTTTAGCGTGTGCGGAGTAAGCATTGTATGAGGAGCGTGTAATCAAATCCTTTAAAAACACAGGTAGTACAGATGTGACATCAGTGCTAAACTCCTTTGAGTGCGAGCCAGAAAGCACCACTGTCCCACACAGATCCAGTCTCAACTGTCTCAGGACTCCATCCCGGGCTTGTGTTAGGTAATCACAGCTGTGGCTTTTATGTTCTCACAACACATACACTTTCAATTCTCCTCTAATGGTGCACTTTATATTGAAATATCTTTACTTGATGAGACTGTAAATCTCACTTTTAAATGACTGTGTCTTTCTAAAATCTGTACGTAAATATAACATACAATAAGAGTTTGAAGATATGCCTTGCAAATATGTGTGTTAGATCTACTCACCTCTTTGAATTTCAGACATCATATGAAATTACTTCCTGGCACTGGGCAGTATGGGTACTGGGTAGGTTTTGACTACTTCACACAATTTTCAGAGACTCAGAGATTGCAGGGGGTCCAGAGAGCTGTGTCTCATCAGAGGAACAGGTCATTAAAAATCAAATAGGAAAAATCCCACAAATATGACTGGAAAAATGTGGTATAGGAAAAAAAAAACGCATTCCAATTGCTGTTCATTTGATTTAAATAAAATGCTTGTTATGCGTTAATGTTATCATGTGATCATGTGATGTGGCATAATCTTGGTTAATGTAGCTATTTTTTTTTTACTTTGTTAAAGAGGAGCTTTTGCAAGTAAGATAGCATTAATAAAGACATCAAAACAGTGCACAGAAAATTTCTAGTAAACAAATTTAATGAAAAACATATAAAGCTACAGGTTCATTTAAAGTTAGAGTTTAGAACACCTGAGGATGTGCCCGGGGGATGGCGGGGTTTCTGCAGGAGGCGGACCGAAAACAGGAAGAAGCCCAGACTGGCTCCACCCAAAACGACCACACCTGAGATGAGGGCACTGGTCAGAGGGTTCAGGGGCAGGTTGTCAGCCGGGGCTAAAGAATAAATAGTGCAATAGTAACATATTTCACACCAGTCAAAAAAATCGCGTTTTGGAGGGAGAAATATAAGTTTTTAATATTCGACACCTCCCTAACCCTGCACTGCTGGAACGTCACAATTCCAGACTCACAAAAATTGCATCTCTTCTTTCTGATCTTTTAGGGTAAGTCTTGAAGTGGGCATGTGAATGTTTTGCAACCGGTGGGCACCTTTTAGATTTCCCAAAAAACAACCACTTTTTTGATATTTGTGAAGAACACAAAATAAAAAGTTACATAAGCTTTAGTATGTTTGCTAGAATGAATCATGCTAAAAACTGGCTTTAAATAGTCAGCTTTGAGTGCTCTCCGCAAACATTTGAACATTACATCTAAATCTAGTATAACACTGTCAATGTCAAACATTAAGCATTCTTGCATATTGCATCTTGCACCTGTCAATGTGGCCAAAGTAACTCTATAATGTGAACTTACCCAGTTGGGAGTTGTTGGCAGGAGTTTCATCTAAAACAAAACAAAACATACATTTTGATTTTGAAAACCAACAATAAGGTGTGGGATGCTGGTCTATACCTGTTCTGGTGATGATGGGTCCTGCGGTGAGGACTGTGTTTCCAGAAGTGGGCACTGGATAAATCTGGATGTGTTCTCCATCCCGCTTGCGTCGCTTCCCACAGATCTGCCCACACATTTATTCCTTATGTTACAGGAACATGCCACTTCATAAAACAAAAACAAAACAAAAAAACTAAAATCTATAATATACTCACTGGAATAAGTGTGATGCAGTCGTCTGCTCTGCACAATTTGGTTACGCAGTGAAGAAACACTGTGGACATTCTCTGGTGTCTGTGCTTGACAAATCTGAAGACCTCAAAGGAAAAGCGGCCCACCTGACTTTTCCCATTCTCAAAAACGGTGGTCTGTGGGTCTTTGTAGCACCTGAGTCACAGAACAATCCTGAATAGCGGATTATCATGCACATCTTTAAGAAGAGAAAAAGGCAAGATTACCCAAAAAAAAGGTCGTAGCGCAGCTCGTCATTTGGATTCCCTGAGGGGGTAGTGTAACAGTAGTCCATGAAAACGTTCCACCTGCAAGAGGGACAGAATCAGAGATTGTATGAAGGATAGGGCCATAGCCTCACATAGGAAAGCCTTTTTATACTGCACACACCAGCACCCAACTCTAATAACATAAAGGCATAATGTAAGGACTAAATGTAGAGGAAGTTTGTTAAATCTTGACATTTGTCTAAAGGTTATAAAATGTTTTTACCGTCGGTCTAGGTTTGTAGCTTTGACAGCAGCAAAGACTCTGGTTTTTAATGCCAGTCCGCTCATAGGGATAGACAGAGTGTGACTGTATGATGTATCCTGAAAAACATATACACATTTACAATGTTGCTTTACATTGTAAAGTTATTTATCATTTACATTTCAGCCTGGTAAAATCACAAAACTTGAATTTCAGGTCCAGTCCAAATTCAAATTCAAATCTTTGACTTTTAATTTTTATTTTAGAACACAGGGCTTTTCACACAAATTTGTGAGTAGAGTCCATATCAAATTAGATAGTCACTGGTCAATGAATAATTTTCCAGTAGATTCTGTAGAAAATAGCTTTTAGAGTTATAATTTGTTCTTACATTGTACAGGATCATGCTCAGTGTGCTCACAAAAGTGCCGTTGCTGTCCTTGACAGCTACAGTTGCAGAAGAGCTGTGAAAATATGCATTTTACATTTTTTATTTGCATTGAGTGTGGGAGTCATTCACAAGAGAGTTTTACTAAAAAGAATGATTATACCAATGTTCTGTAACCTTTAACTTATTCATTCAGATGATAAATATTTTCCTAGACACACATAAATGTTCATCTAAGCAAAAGCAAAAGAACATTCTATACTCTACTTACGATGCCAGTTGTGAGTTATTGACCAGATACTCCAGTGGGTAGCTGCAGCTGAATTTATACATCAAACCAGGTAGATAGCTGATTATAGTTGGGGGGTCGGGTGTGTCGATGAACCCGGAGACATGCCCAATTTGCACCAGTGACATGTTGCCGTATGCATTCACCCCATAGGCTGTGGAGACCTGTTTAGAGAGATACAGGATTTTTGTGTATTTCAACATCATTAGTGTTGAATGATGAATCTCCTCATTGATTGTGTCTTTACCACCAGATTGTTGCCACAGGCCTCCAGTGTGCTCAGACTGATGCTGAACAGGAGCGTGGTGGGCAGTGTGTTGTTGTTGATGAAGCCTCTACAATGGCCGTCGTTATGGTGACCGTTGAGGGCCAGGTCAGCGTCAGTGTAGCCAGAAAACAACACAGGACAGAAGTTGATCTTCAAGGTGATGGTTTGGACCCCACAGTATACGTCAATGTCCCCCTCTCCTGTCAAACAAAAAGTTGAAAAGTTGGTATGTCACTATTAAGTTGTAATATATTGTACAAAACGTGGAACAAAAAGTATTATCCGTAGCTTTCTTTTGTTATTACAAATGCTCTCCACTAACCACATTTGAGAAAAGCCACACTGTGTCCTGGAGCAAGGCTTGCCTGGTCAGTCATACCAACTTTCTTTTTAAACAATAAAAAGGGAGAAAAGAGAGAAGTCTGGCCTGCCAATTTAAGGCATTTCATCCTCTTTGCCTGCAGCACCTGTGGCACTGCTGTATAAATCAGGTAGTGTGTGCTTGCTGGTGGTTGGAGAGATTTTAAAATTGTAAGGCTCCATCAGTCTACCCCAGGGCAGTTGTGGCTACACATGCATTATAGACTGTAATAGCTCCTTTACTTTTTTGAAAACTGCTATTAAGTAGTAGTTATTAAGGGACAGTTTGTCTATTGCATTTCAAGTTTTATTTTCTTAAAATGTTTTAATCATTAAATTGCAATTATCCACACACAGAAAATAGATTTTATTGAAATGTTTTATTTTGGATCAGTAACTAAAGCCAACAGAAATCTAAAAGAAATAATTTGCCTATGTACAAAGATCTGTGTTTACCAATAGCCTTTTCACTGCTGCTATCTTCTATCTAATATGCAACAATGCAGAAGGATGCTATCAGGATGCGTCTCACCCGGGAACCTGCTGTGGAAGTTGGCGTCACAGTTGTATCCGTTGAACTGTGCAGAGACTGAGGCTGCGTTGCTCATCAGCACCAAGATAAAGCACACAGGTGTCATCTCCGCACCTCTGCACACCGTCATCTTCACAAGGTCAGCATCGCATTAACCACATTCCTCAGGTACAACGCTCAAAACAGCACTTATCTTCAAATACGATGTTCAAAGACAATATTCCCTCTAGCGCCAGACTATTGCTGCCTCTGACCTCTATCAAAGTACCTTCCTGGTTCCTATAATCCTTTTCTATCCTGCTTCCTTTGCTCTGTGTTGCTTCACTAACTCATTGTGGCCCATGTTCATCAGACTCCCTTCTTAGTACCACTTTTTCTAGCGCTTTTTACCTGTCTCGCCTGCAATAATAGGCTGGAACCCCCCTATATTCAAGTTTGGGACAGGCCTAATTCTGCATGCCCAATCGCCCCATCAGCTTTATGAATATCTGTTGTGTGTGTAGAGATGAGAGAGATAGAGGGACCCATTATCCATAAAACGTCAAACAAAACCTGCTCCGGTGCCATACATGGGAAACTCCATCAGAACTGAATGCACTGGACAAATCTTTTGACAGCGCCCAGAAACCTGAGTGCTCTCCAAGGGGTTCTCACTGGTTTTCCCCTCAGTGCGATCTGTCTGTCTCTGCCTCAGCAGGGGGCTCAGCCAGGAATTAAGCTGTCATCGACTGGAGCTGTGGCCCACATTCACATCAACATAAAAGTCAACTCACGGTCTGATGCAGGGCTTTATGGAGCTAATTGTGATGCACAAGGCAGCACCTGGAGTAAAGGCATTCAGCGCTTGTATACACTGCATGGTTTGTTTAGCGCTGCAGAAAGCTAAAGTGCAAACCTAGGTTGCTTTTAGACTTAAGATGTCTTAAGATGACTTTTTCGCCCTGTTAAACTTTGCAATGCATAAGCAGAGCTTCATTTACAATTTAAAGGAATCTTACTCTGTTTGACTTTGAGGTTAGTGGTCTTGAATGCTTGTGCTGAATTTGAACTTATTTGTTTCAATGTCTTGTAGCATAGGGTGTGCTTGGCCTTGTCATATTTACCAGCTCCACCCTTCCATCCATGGGAAAATGGAAAATCAGGTCTTTTCCACACATGCTCCATGGTCTTACTACAATAACTGCAAATTGTTTCTTTTTTGTAAAAGTTTCCAGTTTTAATGTTGTTGTATTATTTAATTTACTGAAATGGTTGCCTGTGTGTTTTTGTTGACTGTGTAGGCTGCTAACTTTGTCAGGTCTCTCTTGCAGAAGAGGTACCAAATCTCAACAGGACTGGTTAAATATAAGGTATTTGGTAATATATTGTAATGCCAGTTAAGGTCCGCTGTTCAGGTGAGTTAGCATTTCTAAACTGCTCTATACAAAAGATTAGAGGGAATTGTCTGTCTGTGTATGTCCCTGTATCCACAGATGTCTAATGTTGAGGATGCACCAGAACTCATTAAAACTAAAACAAACAATGCATAACTTTATCAAATGTCAGCCAACTGTGGCAAGATGGACATTGTGTTGTGCAGCATAGAAAATATCAACAAATAAAACATGCATATGTGCAAAATAAATTGGGTTCATCTTTTTCATCTGTTTAATATGTATATTCATGTGTAACATTTTTCTGTCATATTCAAACCAAAAGCCATTCTTCTGTTTACATAACACAATAGCATCAAAGTAGTGCTTTTTGACTGTCTTCCAAATTCCCAGCCTGATCTGTTTCAGATTGAGTATCTAGCACAAAGCCATTTCTTTTATACTGACACGCCATACAAGGTCACCCATTATTGTACAGTAAAACTAATATATTATATGGTAATACACTTAATAATGCAGCTACTAATGTCCTGGGGCAATCTGTGTGTAGCCCCATCTGAACTATAATGTTATAATAAAAGCAGTTACCTAAGACACACCTTTTCTTATTATGCATATATCCTTCTTTTGTGATTTTAATATAGTTTTAATGTATCTAATTTCCTTTCTTAGAACATGATTCTATCCTCAGGCCTAATGCCATTCACCTTGTGTCACACATCTCTCATGCGTCACAGTTTTTGACTCATTCCTTGATGCAGCTTCACGTGTCTGCCCCTCTCAGATCCAGACTGAAGTCCTCCTGGGGAGGGGTTGGCTGCCCCCATGACAAACACAGGAGACAGGTGCAGCTAATGTACATGAGCTACAGATGAGGTAGGGCTGAAATCAAATCTCAAGGTGCGTACAAGAGGACAGGAACCATTCACTGCAAACAGGATCAAATAGCCTCAAAACTCCTGAAATGAATACAAAAACGCAGCCATTACTGTGACTTATTTTACAAATCCCACCCAGAACATGACCTGTTTCCAGCCCGTTCTAACATACAGCGCATTGGACTACTAGAAAATCTACTAAAAATGACCCAATGTGGAGTAGAAAGGAGTGGGTCTCTTACACACAAAAAAACTAACCTTTCTTGCGCATGTGGCATATGTTTGCCACAGGCACAATGTCTCCATGGAGATATTGCATAATGTTTGACAGTATGGCATTAAACTTGTTAAACAAGCAGGTTATGCTACCAAGCCAAGTTATAGATCAGGTCTGTGGAGAGATGAGCCTATTCACAGTACAATGCATGTTATAATTGGTTTTATTTGCAATAAAAAACGCTGTGATTGAATAACTGGCAAGGCAGGCGGGGCAATAGCATTTCCATGGAGACAAGCAGGTGGCAGACCTCCACCCAAAAAGTTACATAATACACCTTTAAATTACTCATATTTTATGAGACATTTTCGTTACAAATTAGCAGGGGTGAAAAGTAACAAATTGAAATCACCTGCTCAGATTGGGCACAGCTCTGAGAATATGCTGATTTCTTAAAACAACGTATTTCATCTTTAAACAGTTTAATTAATTAAGTTTTGCACAAAAAGATTGAAATAATATGACTAAAACTGCATTTAAAAGTTAAAAATGTTTTTTTCATATTCTTTTTGTGCAGTTTTTTACTTTTATCTAAGAACAATTTTGGCAGCAGTACCTATACTTGTATTTGGACTTGTAGAGTTAATTTTAGCCCTGTGACTGTTTCTACCACTGCAAATTCACTTGTAATTTGAAACTTGCTTAAAAAGAGACTGAGATAGACCTATAGACCTAGTGTAGTTATTGGCTGTATCTGGGCAAGACGGGCATATTGGTACGTTTTAGACCCAGATACTGATACATTAAAACTGTGGCTGTGTTTTACCCAAGAACACATGGAGCATAACACATGCTCCAATGTAAGTACACGATTCTCCCAGAAATCTCAGAAAATCAGAATTCATCATATCACATAATACTAATATTTGCATTACACAAATAGTTGAATTCTTTGTATTCATTAGCTCTAAATCTGTGCTTCTAGCTTAACTATTGAAATCAATCTCCGCTTTGAAAAGATCTCCAGCTGTTGGCATGTGATCAGTAGATCTTTCCAGCCTGCAGGTCGTGTGCAGAGTGATTCATAATGGCTCATGACCAGCCGCCGCTCTTAGATGTTTTCGGATATGGACATCTCTATCTGATCAACAACAACACGCTGGCTCAATGAACAGACGTCTGAATCACTCCATCTGGGACACAGTACAAAACCTGTGAGAGCGCCAAGGTAATCTGACACTACACTTTTGACGCACAAGGGAAAGTGAAGCGGATATCAAAGGCAGGCCTATCATTTTTATCCACATATCTTATACTTAACACTATTCAAATCAGAAAATATTAAACTGTTAAATCACATTTCTGTTATACAAAACATAGCTTACAAGTCCTGAAAAACACCTTTCAATAACTTCTTCATCTTCTTTTCTGTCTATGTTTGTCTCCTTATGTAAAACATCTTTTAGTATAGCATAACGCTATACAAGTGTTACACATTACTATTATTACTAGCCTATTACAAGATGCAGTTTACTGGTTATAAGGAATTACAACAAGGTTAAAAAAAGGAAAGAAGTACACATTACTGACTGTGTTGTACATGTGTGTAACTTAAGCCATCAGAACAACACATCCATTCAGAACTGTGACCCTCAAAGAACATCTCTTTCTTCCTTTCTCACAGGTCTTATGTAATAGCCTGTGTGAAGGTTTATTTCTAACTATAAAGTTTTCCCAGTAAAATGCCATATGCCTGCAACCTTCCCATTGTATAGTGCCTTTCAGGTGCAGCCCAACCTAAAAGAAAATACTTGATCTTTTTCTATTGGCTTGTAATTGTCTTTACAATCTGTATGCACCATTTATCCTTAGGGTGTATGCCTATAACATTTGCCTATGCCTCTTCATTCAATAGGTTATGCCATAAGCAGACTGTGAACAAGCCGGGGTGTTTATAAAATCAACCCTGTGCTGCCCCCCTGTGCTCCAAGAGGTATAGCACCAGGCCTACCTGTTTTCGGATGAGGCACAAGCCACAGCATAGGCTGTAGCTTATAATGGCCTATTGTGACTATCTCTGTCCATTGTTGCCTGTAGGCCCGTTTTGCATGTTTCTTGCTTATATAGTTGGCCAATGTTATTTGCAAACCAAACTAGAGGCTGTCTCCTCTATTTAGATCAACTGTCTATAACTTATCACTTGATGATGCTGTTTCTTATATAGCGTTTGTTCCACGGGGAGCCCAGAAATACACAGGATAAAAAGGTTGGATTGCAGCCTACATTAAACATACATAACATAGGCCATTTTGATGATGATATTTGGAGAACCATGAGTAGGCCCATTGAACTTGAATGTGATCGCAGGGGCAATTTCAAATAATACAGTCACCTTATCAAGTCCAAGTTTCTACGTAGCCTGTTTTAGTTGTTTTTAGTTGTTGTCTTGCTTTGAAACCACGCACTAAAGTGTTTCACCATCTTTCCAAACATCTGCAGATGGACAGGCCTACCGTGCGCTCGTCTTTGTGCGTCCACTACGCTCAAAGCACTGGTCTGCGCACCAGCGGCTTGGCCTCTTTTGCTGCTGTTTGCCTTGAGACTGTCTGCGGTCAGCTGCTCACCTGCCCCACATAGGGCTGTATGTGAGCATCCTGCTGCTATAATCAGACTCGGGGTGTGCGGGCGGCGTCGCCATTTCCCTCCTGTGCAGCAGAGTTTAAAGGCGAGTAGTGGCAGCTGAATGAGCGGAAGCAGGCAGTAAGCAGCCGGGGTCCGCCGTGTTTCTTCGGGATGAGAGGAGCACAGTTTGACCGGAGTGAAGCCAGCTGTCAGCGCCTTCCAGTCAAACACTGACCGGACACACAGATCACAGCATTTTGTTTTTGTTGTCGCCAGATTGTCTTTATTCCGCCCTCGCCTGGTGCGTGTCTGTCATAGCCGAGTCCAGATTTTTAAACCATCCAAGGTGGAGACGGGGTCCGACAAAGCAGCGGAGGCGGTGGACAGCTCCGGTTGATGTTAGAGCCCATCGAGGTTTCTTACGACAAATCAACAAGACGTTTGTCATTATAGTAGTATTTTATTTTTACTGAAGTGAGCGAAGATGTCCGGGCAGAGCATTACGGACCGGATCACTGCAGCCCAACATAGTGTAACGGGATCCGCTGTGTCCAAAACAGTATGCAAGGCAACCACACACGAAATCATGGGCCCGAAAAAGAAACATTTGGACTGTGAGTATTATATGACAAAGTACTATTGAATTTACGGCAGGTTTTCAGTTTACGGGATATAGTGGCCGAGTTATGGCGATTGTGATTCTGCCAGGCCTCAAAGCCTCAGCCAGGCTACATGCTACTGTTAGCTCTGTCAGATATATTACTATTTTATTTCATTCTCTAAACTATGCGTTCAGGAGACTATTATAGAGCTGACATACATTTTGGTGTATGTAATAACACTTTATTTTATGTGTAATAGTTTTTACTACTAAAGATTGGTTACTAAGACTTGTTTGCTAGCTGTCTGGTTGTTAATCTGCAAATCTTTGGTCTGTTTTATTTATTCCTGAATGTCCACCTTTGTACATTATACATATCCTTTAAATTAAAACATCTGTGCAATTAGATTTAAATATGTACACATTCTAACCTAGTTTCACGTTCTCTTAGCCTAGTTTGCTCATTTTTTAATTTGCACCTGTCCTGCAGCAGTGCAACTCTGTGATTGACTCAGAAGTAACAGGGCTATTATGTTATAGTGGCCTCATAGCATATTGTTTGGCTGTCATTTGTAAGGTGAAATGGCGTTGTGTTTCATGTGTGTAAGAGGAGCTATGTCCTTAAGTTTCAAATATTATTCTTTACAATCCTGTTTTATAAAATGTTGCTAAGTAGTGCAGTCTGTGTGTACTTACGCACTGCACATCTTATTGATCTGCACTCACAAATGCATGATGTCGGTAATGAAAGTGATTTTATGAAGCTATCACCAGGATCCTTTAATAATAGGAAAAATTTGAATGCTGTATACTGGAGGATTATATTACATTTCCCAGACATTATAGCTATGTTTCCTATAGAATATCAGCAGTACTGCACAGGTTTAATCTAGTCACATGGCTCTACTCTTCACACACAATCTAGTTTGGACCTCTTTTTAATAACCTCTTTGGAACGCCTTAAAAATCTTTGGGGACACAAAATTTAGGTCCCGACCCCCAGGTTGCTATAGTGGGTAACAGGAAACCCCACCCAGACATGGAGAAAAATTATACTCACACTAAAATCCATTGTCAAGTGTATATTCTGAGTGCGTTCTCTTTTGTTCTAGTTTGGACCAGTTTGAGTCCTAATGTAAATTTTGTGTCTTTGTTTAATCCTGATCTAGTCTAGGTTTATAGTTCCGGGTATAGTCCCAGTTTAGTCCAAATTTTGTGATTGTTGAGGTAACAGAACTTAGGGTCCATTCACACTTGTCCTGGTTTGGTCCTAGTTTTGGCACAGTTTGAGTCCTAATTTACATCTGGTTTGGTCACATTTTAGTCTGGGTTCAGTCCTGGTCTAGTTTTGGTTTAGTTTTGGGTTTAGTCCCAATTTTGACCTAGTAATTGTGCAAGTGTGAACGCACCCTTAGTCATATTCGGATTAAGTGCCATTTGATAGTTAAAAGCTGATGCATTTGTTCCATATGTGTTTCCCTGTGAATTTCTTAGTGTTTTAACTGTGGAGGTTAATAGAGAGAATGAGACTAACACCTCATAGGTGAGCCCAATCAGCAGTGATTGATGTGTCAGCCTTCTCGTGGTTACAGTAGCATGAGTCATAAAATCATGTAGGCTCCCTGCTACATTGGCTGAAGTTTGTGTGTCAGCCAAATGTTATCTTTATTCTTCAGGCCGATTGCCAATTATCTTCAATGCTTCAGTCATTCTGCTCACAATATAACTCTTTAATACGATAATGGAAGTCTATAATTTAAGAATTTTCTTCCAATAATTTACACAATGCTAATTTATTGTTGTTGATTTGAAAATACCAGAAACATATGAATCATATTGATAAAATACAAGTATACAAGTTATTTGAAAAATCTCAACATACTGTTAAGTACTGTACTTTTATGTCAAATGTGAATTTGATATTCAATGTAATAATCCATTCTTCCGTATTAGCATGTTATATTGAGGCACAGTTGAGTGAGTATCATCCTGGTTACCTCCTGTTAGGTTGGTAAAACAGGGCTGTCCTGTTTTGAAGAGGCACAGGACCTGGAGACAGTGAACACTTAACACATTGTGAAGTCTGGCTATGTTTCCATTCAGTACAGGCTTTATTATAATCTTAGACTTATGGACTTTGCAGCATCAACATGGAAAGCACTTGAGGTGTCTTTATTATCGTATGGCTACCTCCAATATATAATTATTTGACCACCACTTATCGGACTGATTGGTACTTGGTAGCATATGTTTTCTGTTCTTTATGAGCGCATTGGTAGCATTATTGGAAAAGGGCTAGTGTATTTATTTGTCTGTAAATTCCCTTCCTGTGTTAATTGATACACTATTTTCAAACTACATCAAAAGATATGTTTTGTGGAGTTACCATTGCTGTCATCTTCTGAGCTCAGTTCAGCCACCCATGCCAAATGCTCTGTCTCCAGAAGGTTATCCTGTCCTACTTAGAGTCTCCCGCATTTTGTCCAATGTAGGACAGGAAGAGAGGCCCATTTACCCCACCAGCCTGATAGGGACAGTGACTGGACAGGCCATGGATGTTCTTAACATCATTGTTCAGCAAACACTGACCGAAGACACCCTATCAGGGAGGAGATGTTGCTTAAATGTGTTTGTGCTCTGCTGTCCTGCTTTCTAATAGTTGTTTTACTTTTTGTGAAACCCAGATTTGAACATTGTTAAAAAATTAGTGTTATTTAGTGGTTTGTTTTATTTGATTAAGTCTTTAATATTCTATTGATACTTGTTGGACTTGGCCATGTCTTTTTTCTTTCAAACAAATTGTACTGTTGTAGCATTTTAAAACATTTATTATTACTACTACTATGTCAAAATTCTTTGCAGTTATATGAAACATTTTATAAATGCACTTCTGTGGGCATTACATTAAACCCATCATAAACATTTGATTTATTTTTGAGGACATGGGTATGACTCATAGTAGCCCATTTCCAGTTCTGACCTAAAAACGAACTTCACTCATTTAGGGATGCAGCGATATGGCTCTGGTATCGAATATCGGTGCTGATATTGAACATTTTGGTGGATCGGATATCGGCTTCTATTTTGGTCTATAAATTGGTCTAATAAGGTGATTTACTAGTCAGTGTTGGGCCAAAATATCATATCGGATATTGGCAGATAATTAAAGAGAAAGTATCGACATCTGTATCAGAACAGAAAAACATTGGATCAGTGCATCCCACAGTGGGACATTTGCTTTTGACCCTTGTGTTTGGATAAAGTGTAGTATAATAATTGAACATTTTATTGTTTCAGATTTGATCCACTGTACCAATGAGATGAACGTGAACATTCCGCAGCTGGCCGACTCTCTATTTGAGCGGACCACGAACACCAGCTGGGTGGTTGTCTTCAAGTCTCTCATCACCACACACCACCTCATGGTCTATGGCAATGAGGTAAAATCAGTAAAGTCTAAGTCTAACTATTTAGCAACTGTGATAACAACACTATTGTCTCATACATTTATTATTAATTGATTTAAAGAGTCTCATCCCCCTCTGTAGCGTTTTGTTCAATATTTGGCTTCCAGGAATACACTATTCAACCTCAGTAATTTTCTGGACAAAAGTGGGTTACAAGGTAAGGCAGATGTCTTGTTTTGCCCCTCAGGATGTTTCGATGTTATGAATAAAAGCTGAAAGAAACATTGATTTTTTCCCACAGGATATGACATGTCCACCTTTATTAGGCGGTATAGCCGGTACCTGAATGAGAAAGCAGTTTCATACAGACAGGTTGCCTTTGACTTCACAAAAGTTAAAAGGGGGTGAGAATTCATATAAATTATTCAGTTGTGACGTATCTTCATTTACTAGTATGGTATGTATGCACAGTAATATTACCTCACGTTTTTAATACCTTCATTCAAGTAGTGCAAACCAAGCTGTATTGAATCCTGTGTAAATCATGTTTGTGAACGTCTTAGCTTGTTTACCTGTCTCCTAATCTCTGCGTCTGCTTTGCATCCATCTCCCCTCTGTATCTCAGGGTGGATGGTGTAATGAGAACCATGAATACAGAGAAGCTGCTCAAGACAATTCCAATTATTCAGAACCAAATGGATGCACTCCTTGATTTCAATGTAAGTATGAGGGCCTTCTATTGCTTTTGTTACTGTAAACAGAGACTAGGAAGAATACCGCAAAATAATTGAGTTTGCAAAATACAAGAATACATGTTTTGAAAACTGTTTAGTAAAGTCATGTGAAATTGGTAACCATTGTTTAGTGCAATACAGAATGACGATGATACTGATATGATAATAGTATTACTGTTAATATTAGGTCTTAGAATCTATAATAATCAAAGATCCACCTATATAAAACTGAACAGTGCCAACCCCATTCTGAATTAAGAGAGATCAATACTTTTTATAATGTTGTTTACCTGAATGATCTTGGGCAGTGATTTATGATAAAATACAGCAAACAGAGAAGCACTATAATGGTGGTACATTTGTGAAATGGTTCTATTTAACATTGCACTGTCCTTGTCCAACAGATAAAATAATTGCTATATATTGCAAAATGAATGCTTCTTCTATATATTGCGCCTTTCTAAGCATGGTTGGTTGTTTTTCCTCAGGTCAATGCCAATGAGTTGACTAATGGAGTGATCAATGCAGCCTTCATGCTCCTCTTCAAAGACTCCATCCGGCTCTTTGCAGCTTACAATGAAGGCATCATAAACCTGCTGGGTACCGCTCACTTTGACCTCTGCATTAACATAATGGTGTATTTTTCCACACAATGCTTGATAATGTACTGTTTTCTCATTAAAAACAGAAAAATACTTTGACATGAAGAAAACTCAGTGTAAAGAAGGTTTAGATATTTATAAGAAGTTCCTCACTCGAATGACCAGAATATCGGAATTCCTCAAAGTAGCTGAGGTAACTAAATGTTTCACTACTGTATATGATTGTCAGAGCAAAAATTTTGAAAAATTGTACATTTACAAAAAATAGTACTTCTAATTGACTCAATTATTTTAAATTTCACAGAGAAAACCCTTTTTTTCTACCATAAAAATTTTGTTTTGTCTGTTAACAGCAAGTAGGCATTGATCGAGGTGATATCCCTGACCTCTCACAGGTAAGCAACCATTTTAGTCTCACACCAGATCATTTACCATCTTTGTTCAAGGAAAATAACATCCAAACAAAAAACATAAAGACATTATAAAACTCAAACTTACTGTATGCATGAAGTCGTAATTGCATGTAGCCAGCCAGTCTTGATCCTTTGATTCACCTCCACTATTGTTTGTACCCTGTCTTTCAGTAGTACTAGTTCTCATTCTAGCACAGTTGATGATAATCTAGTTGCTTTAGAGTCATTATAAGAATGAAATCCGTTTTGACCGCAGCTAAATTGCATTGTCCTCTGACTGTCACCACCTTTCTATTCTGTATTCTCCCTTTATCTTTCCACTTTAGTTCACAGTTTGTGTAAGTACTATCATTTCACTTCTATATGTGTGACTTGCTTCAGTGTTGTCTTTTTGCATGCCTCTGCTCTGAATCTGTCTCCTCCATTTTGGGGGAAAACAGTTGACGGAAAAAACTCTTGCCGTGGTAATTCATGTTCACTTTGGTCATGTTGAAGTTCTAGAGCATCTACATCTACAGTATTTAAATGGCCACCCTGTGTTTTTAGTCAATTCAGCTTTAGATAACGTGCTGCCATTCCACACAGATGGTATTGTCATCCTTATGTAGCTTTTGGCTCCAGTTGTTGACCAGTGGTAGGTAACTATTAATAAAAAATTTTAAAAAAAAATGAAAATACCCCACATCCAGACTAATAAATGGCTGTTTGGTGTTGTGTGGTTCCAATGTGCTTACCTACCACTGCTGTTATGGTGTTAAAGTTATATGGAAAAAGACATGCGTATTTTAAAAGGGCGCAACATGCATTAATACATGTCCTTTGTCACAACAGGCTCCTAGTAGCCTATTGGAAGCTCTGGAACAGCACCTGGCATCTTTAGAAGGAAAGAAGGTGAAAGACTCCACTGCTGCCAGCAGGTGAGCTAATCCTGTCTCTTCTCATTCAAACAAAAAATGTGTTTATTTTACATGAAAACTGGCAGATTAGTAACATGAAATTGTACTTGTACAGGGCTAGCACTCTGTCAAACGCTGTCTCATCACTGGCGAGCACGGGTATGTCTTTCACGAAAGTTGATGAGCGCGAGAAGCAGGCAGCATTGGAGGAGGAGCAAGCGCGACTTAAGGCACTGAAGGTAGCCTGCATGAAATAGACAGGAAATAAAAGTTTTGGGTAATGTGACATTTAATGGATTTCGTTTTTCACACAGGAGCAGCGACTTAAAGAGCTTTCCAAGAGGCCATCGTTTTCTACGACAGACACATACCAGTCTCCCACCACCGGGGGCACTATTAGCACACCCCCAGCCATAGACCTCTTCTCTACACCCAGCTGCTCTAATGGGTACGTGTCTTATTAACTTTTGTTGATTATTACTGATCTAAAATATAACAAAAAAATGCTTTTATATATACCTATTTGTGCATCAGTTAAGCAACCTCTTATATCATAATTGTTTTATCTGTAGAATTAATTTATACTATACTCCAACTTATTAATTCAATAAACGTAATCCAAAAACCCAATCAAACTATCAAAAAGAACCATAAAATAATTTAAAAAAAGTGAAAAATTTGATTATGTCAACTGGCCAAAAAGTTTTTTGAATCAAGTTGACAGAATACAATTTTTATCATACCGCTGCTTTTTTTCTTGTTAAAAAAAGCATTTTGTGACAAAATCAATTACAAACCTAAGAGTCTTCACAAATTGCTGTTAAGTTTTGGGATGAGAGAGGGTTATGCACCCTGCTTAGGTTGTCTGTCTAAACATTTGTGAACACTAGTGATGTATAAACTACCTACCTCTCATTCTCAAGGCTTGAGAATCAGGTACCTCAGCTTTTAATTAAAACTGAAAAACAAATAATGGCAAATATAGATTCTCATCTCCTCTGAAAATGTGTCTCCTGTGACTGCATACAGAGCGGTGAAGATGGAGAGTGACCTCTTCGACTTGCCGTCATCCTTCCAGGCCTCAGTGCAGTCAGGCTCTGGGGGGCTTCCAGCAGCGTCTGCGTGGGCTGGTAGGACACACCGCTCTCTCACTGAGCTCTGCCCCGTCTTCTGTTCTTTTGCATGCTCTCCCGCTCTTGTTTTTGTCTAAATCTGATGGCCACATTCTCCACTCTCTGTCTCTGTCTTTCTTCTCTGCCTGCGTAGATCCTTTCACCTCTGCAGAAGCTGGAGATGAGTCCATGCCAAACCTTAACCCTTTCCTCTCCAAACTCGTTGTCGATGCCTCTCACTTACCTGTCGTGTCCTCCGACGGTGTTAGTTTTTCCTCTAGGACGTCTGCTCATGAAATGTTTGGTGGTAATGGCTCATTTTGTTTCTCTTCTTCTCACTCATTCCTTTGTAATCACTTGTTAGCATGACTAGCTGCATGGTAAATGTGCAACTATACCTCCAGTGTTGATGAATGTCCTATCTTGTTTCCTTTCTGACTCTTATATTGTGTTGCCTTTGTTAAGTCCAGCTATCAGTGTTTTAAGATCAATAGCCCAGCCTTATAAAAAAAAAACCCTTCCTATTGTACATTTTACTGCAACTAAACTAATATATTTTTGTTCTTTTACCAACACTATTTTTGATTTCCCAGATCGTTACAATCCCTTTATTGACACAAACTCAACAGCCAATAACAAACGCACAGTGCGGATAGAGCACTCCGTCTCAGGTACTACTGTGAAACTCCATCTCTGCCTATGTTTTTAACAAACATAGGGTCATTTCATAATAATGGACAGAATATAAAATCCCTTCATTTTGGTCCCCTTACTTTTAGCTCCTCAGCACACTTATATCCAAAACCTTTTGATTTCTTACTTTCTTCTTGCATTGCTTTCATTTCTGATGTGTCTTTGGCTGGACTGTGAACAGTCTTTCTCTGCTCTCTCTCTTTGTCCTGCGTTTCGCTCCTTGTGGTGTTTTAGACTCCTTCTGTGGCCCAGTATCTATTGCCCAGCACCTCCCACATCAAGTTCCCTTCCCCACAGAGCCCTCCACAGTAACAGGTCTTTTCAAAGGTAGAGTATTAAGGGCTTGTACAGCTGTAGAAAGACTTGTTATATTCTGCTTGAAAGCTTTTATGCCCCTGTGCATTAATGGTCATAGACATTCTTAAACACTTGTCTTTTTGTGTTCCTAATAAATCTCTTATTTCTCTCAGGATACGCTGCACCTCATGCCCCCCAACAGCCAGCAGGGGGACTTCATGTTGACTTTGAGTCTGTTTTTGGAACAAAAGCCACTGATGGTGAGGCTCTTGTATTTACAGTAGGTAGACGTGCAAGTGTGTTTAAGTAAGGTGGATGCAATTTGCACATGAGCAATCAAAGACAGGCCTTCCACACAGCTGTTGTCAGTGGTTACCTCGTTTTAAAAGCCCTACATGAGAAGTAAAATACAAGGAGGTCTAACATTCCTTCAATGCCAATGAATTTTGCAACAGTGTATGCTTTGTTTGACAAAGATTGGAGGGTGAAGTTATGTTTGGTCCTCATATATAGATAAGTGTAATGGTGCATGTTAATATTGTGCCTAGAGATATAGCATATAGATATTTTTCATGCATTTTTGTTTGTCCTATATCACATGTTTAAGCAAATATAATATACTTTATGTGAAATGCTTTTAATCCTGTCACACTCGAACATGAAATAGATCAAATATGAATGTACTGGTATTATGGTCTACATGCATCCAGTATTACAGTATTTCAGTATTACAATATCTGATACACAATGTTCCTTTCTAGACATTACTGGGGGCATTCTGAAACCCACTCTTGCCGGCTCCAACCAGCCGTCCAATCAACAGCCAGAGAAGCTGGTCTCAGATGACCTTGACTCTTCATTGGCTAACCTTGTCGGCAGTACGTTTTAAACAATGCTTTGAACTTAATTTCTATTAACAATTGTATTGATACAAAAATAATTTAACCTTTCTTTTCAGATTTGGGTATTGGCAACGGCACAATGAAAAAGTAAGTTTAAACATACTTTAAAAGCATTGACCAAGTAACTGCACCACTTTGCAATTGATGCTGACATCCAGGGTCTTAATGCACAGTGACATCCACTGGAGCCAGCCTGGAGAGAAGAGGATGACCGGTGGCACTAACTGGCAACCCAAAGCAGCACCCACTACAACCTGGAACCCTGTTTCCATGGTGATTAAAATACAGTTCTACATAGTCCTTACTTTGCATTGCTCAGCCACTGTCAAATGCCTCAGTGGCTTTGTTTTATTTGTATACTTTGTATGAGTACAGTGTAGGTGTTTACTGTGCAGTAATATAACTGTGTCTTTTCAGCCACCATCAGTCATCGCCTTTCCCGCCACTACACCCACAGGCATGATGGGATATGGCATGGTGAGTAAGGCATAACAAACAACTACAACTATTTTGATTCAGTGCTATGGATATAGGTTAACATTAAAACATTTATTAATTCATTGCATTAGTAACTAGTTGCTTAGTGTGTTTCCTTCTGAACTGTTACATAAACATCAGACAAAAATGATTTGTGTGTGTCATGTTGCAGCCTCCACAAATGGGCTCGATGGGAATAATGAATCCACCCACAATGATGTACAGCCAGCCCGTAATGCGGCCACCCAACCCCTTCGGCTCTGTGTCTAGTGCTCAGGTGGGTGCAAAGTACTGGAACTACTGTAAGCCAAAGCAGTGATGTCAGTGTTATCAGACTCAGTAAATGCATTGTGCTGCCATGCGCTCCATAATTAGTCTCTGTAAGATTTGTGTGAATATGACGATGACAGTTTGAACAATAGACTCTTCACTCTGAGCAGAAAGGGAAAAACTGTGAATCATCTCCCATATTTTGTCTCCCAGTTATTTTCTAAATGTCCTTTTATTAACACATGTCTGATCAATCTAAACTTTTCCAATACTAATCTCATACCTGGTTCAGTCTGACTCTTAGTTCTCCTCTTGTCCTGTACTTCCTGTTATTTCTTCCCAATTAGCCCTCCGCAGCCTCTAGTCCTTCCAGCCAGAGTCCTCTCCGCGCCCCTGGACAGGACCCATTTGCACACCTCTCTCTCAAGGATTTCTTGTAGAGGATCTGTTTAGGTACAGCATGCTCTTTGCTTGTAGTCATTGCATGAACACTGTTGTTAACCTGTGTTGTTAAAACATATCTTGTCATACACTCTTGTTCTCTGTCCCACCTGATTCAAAGCTCTTTTAATTAATGCTATAATATCTTCTATCATTTTTTTTATTATGGATCTATATACACTATTAAGACATGGCAACCAAATGGCCACTGACTAATATGATTAGCTTTTGATCGTCTCACCTGAAGTTTGTGACACTTTGAGCTAAAACACAGTTTTCCCAATGTTTTATTTTATTTAGTTTTATGAACAAAGAAATGGCTTTCAATATTAATTTCCTGAAAATAAACAATTCAGACTTTTAATCAGTGCCATTTAACACAAACAAATTTGCCATTTTGTCAAATGACTGAATCTCAGTCTTGATAAAAATGTTATTAAATGCACAGCCCTAGTCCATGTAAGGCAAGTTGTCGTAACACTTGGCTGATCTGCATCATCTGCTGTTCTGCCACATACTTTTGAAGTACTTTTACAATTTAAGTTGATTTAGTCATTTGTTTTTATTATCTTTACTGATTGTAGATCTTGTCTTTCTACAGATGCAGTTCATGTGAGTTTGAAGACGTGTTTCTCTGAGGGTGAAGCCGAGCTGTTGTTGTGGTCCTGCAGAGAAACACAGGCCCAAACACAGACATGTCAGGAACACAATGGTGCAACGACTGTCCGAAACCATGGTAATCATGTCCCAGTGACGTTTGGCGAAAGCTCACACCCATTCTTCTGTAACTCGTCCAAGATGTCAAGTGTCTACCCTCCCACCCCCTGCGAGGATCCCTGACCAGTTTTAACGGTGTAACCTGGAAAATACATTTGAGTGCCGATAAACTTTGTTATGTACTTGGAAATGCTGTGGTTGGATGTGGAGTACGTGATCTGAGGGGCAGAAGCGGGCAGCGAACTGTGAAAGAAGAGCAGGGTATTTCCTTGATGCATTCATCCTTTCACTTTAATTGTCACAAAGTAGTGATGCTACTGACGTTTACACCTGTTTAGTTTTTTTGTTCTTTTTTACTGTGTTCACGTAGACATTCCTCGTGTGCTGGTTGTATTTATTTATGATTGTCAAAAAATATTGTCACTGAACACCTGTGTGAGGGATTCAGCATCAAACAAGGATCTCAGACTATCAGTGAAAGGTAGAGTAAAAATGATTATATAATTAAAGTACACCTAATAAGCGGAATGATAGAGCACTAAATATTCTCCAGTTTTGTGTTTTGTAAAGTTTTCCTAGACGAGAGATTTCACAGTCTCCTTTGTACTTACAGTTCAAGGGTTAGAGTAAGAGTAACTTGTATGTAGTCAATTCTGTGCCTAGGGTTTTGATTGAAATCAACCACTTTTTATCCACCAACCGGACATGTCGCATTTGGAGTGGGCTCCATCTGCTTTGAACTCGGAATGCCATTGACTCACTGACTGAATATTTAAGGCTGCCTTTTCTCTGAATGTGAAAGAGTTGTCTTCATGTTGCACACATCTTTCCATGCTACAGTCACACAGTAGTGAGAGTGTGCTAGTTGCTGCATTTACAGGAAAGGCTGATAGATTAGATGTAAAATAATTGTATAAAAGATCCAGAGTGGATTTGAGAAGCACTGTTGATCGGTGCTATGTGTATATAAAATTGTTGTTTAAGTGCAAAGTGAAAGATGTATGAAATATGAAAGCAATTCAATCAAATTTGACTCTTCCTAAATTTATTTCAGAATATCTTCTGCGTTTGTTGCCGCAGATAATGTTCTTTATGTAATTAAAATCTGTAGCAGACAATAAAGTCGTTTCTTTCTTTTACAAATAAAGAGCAGCTTCCACAAACAAGACCGTTGCAAATTAATATACATTTGAATTTGTGTTTTTTAAAGTCTTTGGGCCTATTTAGCGTTTGATAGACAGATAATCAACTATTTAAAAAAAGATATTGATATATGGTGATATTTTTATAAATAGTGAAATATTAACGCTTGAGACAAATCAGCTGTTTCCTTGTGATGACATGTTTGATCTGGCTCCGGTTTTCCTGGTCAGGGGAGGGTTGTCCACACCCTTTTGACAAACACAACCTGTGGATATTGAGGACACCTACTGGCGGCAGCTCACAACTACATCACACATGGCTCGGCAGCGCACTCTGTCAAAAGGCTTCACAGTTCAATGTATATCGTTAGATGTGACAATTGAGTGCTAATGTATTTTGTGGAGCAGATAAGGGCGCTTTTCAAAGTGCTCTGATGCGAGCTGCGGGGCAGATGCTTGAGGGGTGACTGGGGTGGTTATTCTCTGAGTCCGCCCTTCAACTTCTGATCAAGACGTGAGCTCCTCCATCAGTGTCAAAGCGGACCTGACGAAGAGGTAAAGAAGCTCTTAACTTATCACCACTGCACAATGCCACTGGACCTTAGGAGCAGATAGACCAAAGGTAGGCTGCAGTTTACTTTGCTTCATCTGTGACGGTCATCAATGCAGCAGAGGAGCGAGTCTTTTTTGTAAACATGTTTTAACTGGTTATGGCTGACTAACTTTTGACTGAGATAAAAAAAAAACAAAAATCTCTGACACTTTTATTACTGATCTATTAATTGGTTAATTGTAGTTTCTGTGCCAATAAATATGTATTTAATTTATTTTACTAATTAAAATAAACATTGTTTATTGTTATTTATTTGTTGTTGTTGTTATTGCTTATTTGTTACTAAGTAGTAATAGTAGTAGTAGTAGTAATAGTAGTAGTAGTAGTAGTAGTAGTAGTAATAGTAGTAGTAGTAGTTGTAGTAGTAGTAGTAAACTGTCTGCACTAAATGTGCTTAATGTACAGTTAAAAGCATGTTTTTAGTTATGTATGTTTGCATTCTTGTATTGGCAGTAAGCATGTTATATTCACATTGTCCAACACTGCAGGTCCTGGTGTCCCTTATATTTTGGCCACCACCCGCTAGAGGAGACAAACAGGATGATTGACCTGAGCCACCTGACGGAGGAGGAGCAGGAGGCCATAATGACCGTACTGTCCCGGGACGCAGCGCTGAAGAGGGCTGAGGAGGAGAGGATACGGTACTTCTTCTTCATGCACATTTTGCAGTGCCAGAAATGCTGAGGGTATAGTGACCAAATTGGATTTAAAAAAGTGTAAAGTCTAATTAAAAATAAAATCTATCCAGGTAGAAGTATGGACCTATAATAAGATCTTATTATATTTCCATGGGTAGAAGTCGTCATCCTCACTATTAGGCTACCTGTTTGTTACTATATACTACACGACTTACAGATGATTTTGGTGGTTTAAGGACATTGCCTGGGAGCTAGGCCTATGTTTGATGACACGTTTAAGTTAATGCCATGTTACTGAAGTAATGCAGTTTTATTGCTATTCCAAGTTTTTTAAAGTAATTCATTGGTAGCAGTTTTGTAAGAGGGGGCTGAAGTGAAACAGTAAACATGTTGTTCAAGACTGGCTATTTCTCTGACCATAATAGAATAACACAATAACAGCTTGGGCGGATACAGACGTTGCCTTCAATGCTGAGAAACCTCAATGTGAGATGTGCAATTCAATTACAGCCAAGTTGAAGTCGACACATGAGAGGGGATCATGCTGCTCAGCCAGACTGAAATAGATGGCCCCAGAGACATAGTGGTGACGGGCTCACAGCCTTTTGATTTCATAGCCACCACACTAAGCATTTGTCCTTTTTAGAATAGGACACAAGAAACACAAAATTTGGATATGAAATAGAACTAAATCACACAAATCTCGCTGTAGTTCTTCTGAGCACACTAAGTTTACTGCTGAGGTCAGAGGTAAATTGTTCATGGAAAGAAACAAGTATCTTTTAAGATTAAAAACATTATCAAACAAAGTTCTCGCTAGACCTTTAATTTTGAATTAAATGAAATTGGTCCTCAACATGAGGGGGAATGCATGCTGTGTCTGAAGCAGCAGTGTAAAAGGATTAGGGCAGCAGGCTGTAATAATGTACTGCCCTTTATTCACATGACCACAAGCTCTCCGTCCAAACAGAGAGGAGCTGGAATGAACATTTGCAGATCTAATTCAATTTGAACTTTCTAGAAATATTTTCTGTTGTTTATGCTTTAACGAAATTGCAGCTCAAAGCAGTAGTTGTAATAAAAAAATAAGAATGAAGACGCATTTGTGCACAAAACTTACTCTCCTGCTCTACTACTGCTGCCAACATCACTATCATCGCTAACTGTTTTCATTACAGTGTGTAATGCAGTGTATTTCAATGACATTTTTGTAATAATACAGCAGTAAAATAATTTTATAGCAATGACATTCTAATCTATGATGCACCACTAAATCTAATAATGTTCTTCAAAGCTGTTTTGTGTGTTTTAATCAACTCTCAGACTTCAACAACATCAGTAGAGACAGTTGTGTTAACTCTGTGTAACTTCTAAACAGTGAAGCATTCAGAGCTCCTTTTAGAGAGCACATGTACAATTTAAATATGTTTTCTTCTGTTCTTTATTTGGCATGTTTGATCATCCCAATAAAATAATTAACGGCAAACAGACTCTGTAAAACCTCAATATCAAAAGGGCTCAAATTGTAGTCAGCTGCTGTAACATGTATGTTCATGCCTCTGTATTTTCCCTTTACTTTAGAAAACTGGAGAATGTCCTTAACAGTGGCACCCAGCAGTCCAACAGCAATCTGAAGTACTTTACAGGAGAGTGGTTTTATGAGGCTAAGTCCTCCAGACACATGGACAAGATTCACGGATCTGAACTCATCCTGGCCTCCATCAAACGGAGGAAGTCTGCTCTGGGTGAGATACTAAACCAACAACTCTTTATAATGTCATCTAAAGACACCTGCTTTGATAAGACTTTTCTGGTGCAGATGGCTCCATAAAAATTGAAAAAGCCATGTCTCTCAAGAGTCAGGGCTCAGACCTGATCCCCCCACCAAAACCTGCAAGAACCTGGGATGCACTGCAGCCACAGGATATGAAGTATGCCATTATTACAGTGATATCTCTGCAACAGTCTGTTACACCTTTACTCGCTGAGTAACAACGTAGTGGTAGTCAGATTGTCATTCAAACCCAGTGTCTTCTGCCGTTATACAGTTAGTACATTTCCACTCCTTTGTCTTGGACTCACATGACAGTAGTACCTCACTGAGTTGGAAGCTTATTTTATTACTTTCAATAAGTGTGCAGTGCCCCGTGACTCAGTCTGAGCAAACAAAGGTGGTGCTGACTGTGAACAGTTGTGTTGTATGGATGAACAACAGCATCCTGCTACACTTGAGCAGGTGTGAGGAGTCTGCGCTCCACATACAGTAAAAGTTGAATCACACTCAATAGTTAAGATGAATCCAATCATATACACATTCACAATATATAGTTCTAGACAATAATGAACTTATTGATACTACATTTTGCCTATGTAAGAATTTATTGACCCTAATAACTGTTCTACCAATGCTTTTTTTAGCCCCACTGAAAAAGAAGCCCTCCAAATTCGCTCCCCAAAAATGGTCAGGGTGTACTTAATATTACCTTTATTTACTTATTTTTTTAAAATGTAATTATTATTAATATGCAATTATTTTTGTTTTGTTTAGCCACGACACAACCCTTTTAACCGTGCCTCTCTCCTTGTGGTTGATCCACCTGAAAATACAGTAGATGTTTCAAATGGCGCAGAGCAACAATGTCCAGGTTGGTTGCTAGAATTGGGTTTTCTAATTGTAAATCTGAAGCCTATTTAGTGAGTTTACTTTAATCAGTGTATTTCATGTTTATTTTTTTTATGTTTTAATGTGAATACTTTGCTAATCTACTAATGTAAGTGGTGTTTTGCAATAACTGATCAACAACTGTTCAGTGAGTCATCAGACCCCAGCTGGCTCTGTCACCTCTGATGGTTCCTCTGCTGGTTTTCGGCCTGTCCCCAAAAAGAGGACATTTCTTTCTCGACGCTCCAGTGCTACCCAGGGCCCGGATACTTTGGGTCATCTTGCCGGGGTTGTGCCTGCTCCAAGACGCAGCCTGCAAAATGGTTCAAGTGGGAGCTCTCATCAGTCTAATGTTAAGCCTCAAGATATAAGCACAAACACAGATGCTATGTCACCAAAACAAGTCGTGGAGTCTTCTCAAGCTTGCTCTAGATCTAATTTGGAGGAAAATGCACCTGCACCAGAGAAAAAACGGTAACAGTACAGCCATTCATCATCCTAAAAACTTCTAATTAAACTTGCTTATCTTTTGCCTGTGTAATTTCAGTGCTAGCTCATACATCACAAGAGATGGGGAAGCTGAGGATGGACAGGACAATCTCACACAAACGCCACCTGTAACCACGGGAACCGTCCCTCCACTCAGCAACAATAGCATTCACCATTCAGAGGGCAAGAACATCAGCAGTGTGGGGTCAGGAAGCAGGCAGGAGCTAAGCCTCACCCAAAGTAGTGTGGGTAAGAAACAAAATCATTGAAAATGGCAAAAATCTTCATAGAAATAATACACAAATTTTATGCAATTTTTCATTAGCAATAACTCTGTATTAAGCACAAATGTTTAACCCCTTTGCAGCAAAAATTAAATCTTTCTATGAAATTCAGATTTTTTGATGATTATCATGATTATATCCATGTCTAACAAAAATTAGAGCGCCATAACTTTGAAAAGCTTTAGACTCCAACTTATGAGTAAAGGATATTATATAAAACAATGGCTGTACTTCTTTCTTTATTGTTTCAGCTGAACCACCAGTATCTTATGATCTGAATTACATTGATAAGTCTGATCAACAAGTGCAAGCCAAAGCTAAACAGGAACTCAGACTAAGCTCTCAGACAATCAGCCCCAACGGAGAGAAGGACGACTCCATCACCAAAGTGCTGGACTGGTTTAGCCGCAGCACTGACAGCAGTGATTGGCTCAAAAACAATGATGAAAAGATCACAAAAAGCTCCAGGGATGTCCAAAATGAGTATCCACTCAGCACAGAGGTAGATCCCGAAACTGGCAAGTCACATGTCCCTATAGAAATACACAAACAGCAGGATACTTGGGCAACAGCACCACCACAGGAAGAGAACAGTAATGAAAATCAACATGTGAAAATTTCTCATCTGAAATCTTTTTGGGAAAAAAGCAATACTGGACCCAAAATATTGATCAGCAAATCAATCACATCTAATGACAAAGAATCAAAGACCAGCAAAGATGAGGAGCACTGTGATAGCCAATCAACTGTAAGCACACACAATGACATGGGTATACATAAGGATGCCACAAATCATAAAGAAGAGACTGAAATGACCAATAGTTCACAGCAGAAAGAAACCCATTCAGAGTTACAGAGTTTAACCAGACCAGAAATACAGTTAGAAAAAATGTCAACTGCCCCCTTGTTTGCTCGAACCATACAACCTAATGGTATTTCACTGTTGGTTGAGGACATACAATCTGAAGAAATAAACAAGAGAGAAAAGAGAATCCCTGAGTCTCAGGTTCAAGCTAAAGACAATTTGGAGTCAGACAAACTTGTTCACCTCAAGCCAAATGGACAAATTAGTCCTAAAGTTCAAATACACGGTTCAAATGAGGACATGAACAGGAGAAACCATGGAGATAGAAGTCCTAAAAGCGCAGCCATTAAAGACAAAAGCCCAGTGTTAAACAGACATGTTGGCACACAGGACGTCCCACTGAAGGATAAAGAAAGAATCAAGCATCTCAAATCATTCTGGGAACAGGAAAGAGCAAAAACAGGATATATTGTGAAAACCAGAGCAGACCTTAAATCCACAAGTGCGAAACTAAACAAAAGACATGCCAAGTCTGAGTTTGACCTGCAGTTAATTGGGAAGAGCTCTGATAGTGAGGAGGAAAACAGACCCCTGCAGCACTTAAGTGGGGTTCAGTCGAATCAAAAGGCGGAAAAGACATCTCCAAGTCTGGGCCAAAGGCAGTTCAACACTTTGCGTGAGTTCTGGGGTGAGGCCTTATCAGAATCCAAATCTTTTACATCAGACAAAACTAGGAGCCCTAAATGTAAAGAGCTGCCTTTACATGAGATCAAATGTGGTGACTCTGAGATTAACAATGAGAAACCCAGCTCAAGACCAGCCCCTCCTCCTTATAGGCCAAGGTTGCCATTGGACAAGCAGACCGGGTCAAGATTGGAAAGTAAAGCCAACCACTTGAATAATCACAGTACACCAGATACTATGTGCCAAAGGGAGGTCAGAAGGAGCTCCAAAGACTCAGGGAAAGTGCCTAAAACCAGAAAGGAGAGTTTTAGCACTTCCAGCAGTCGCATGAACTCATTTCGTAGGGCAAAAAGCATGTTTTCACTCAGCACTGATGAAACTGATCAGATTCAAATCGACATAAGCCCTGTCCATTCTCAAAGCAGGAAGCAGAGGGCCAATACTGAGAAGGGCACAGGTCTGTGGAGACACTCTGAGGACACAGAGACACTGACCCCTCGTGCACGGGCGTTTGTGCCCACAGACTACAGGCACTACTTAGGCATGACCGATAAGACTAGTGCCCACACCTCCATGGCTCTACAGGACAGATGGCCAAAAGAGGTCAAAGTGGACTATGACAACAGCAGAAGAGGAAGCAAGACACAGCAGCGCCCCCTGTCTTCAAGCTACAGCAGTTCGGACACATTCCACGAGTCCCTGAGCAGTGCATTAGAATCCAGACCCAACTCCAGGCTCAGTTCAAATCGTGAGTAACCTGCATTCTTTTGGCCCCATATTATTTAATAGTTTTTTTATTAAAAGCGTAAAATCACAAAACAATTAACAAAGCACATGCTTTTCTTAATCTGTGTAACAGGTCCGTGCAACATTATCTAAATAGATTTTCCACTAATTGGGCTATGCATGCAGTCATGAGTCACAAAGCGTTATTTTGTTGTTCTAAATGAACCAACTAACATTTACTTCAGATAAGTCAAAGAATACTTCAAATGTGCTTTATTTACAATTGTATGAAGGTAAAATGTAACTTTTCTGACGGAAAGTATGTCACCTGAAGATGCTTTGCTTCACAATATCCCATTAAACGTATCCATCTCCATGGGAACAAGCCGGTGACGCCACAAGGCCAAGTTACAAGTCAGATCAGTGAAGAGGTGACCCTGCTCACTGTAAAACAAAAAAGAAATAAAAACTCCCAGAAGTGAGTAAATGCAAAACAGATAAGTATAATGCCATACTGTGGAACATTCCAAAGTAATACAATCTCCATGAGACAAACAGCTGGCAGAAAAGTGCACAACAAAGAAACTTTATAACACATAATGATAGATGACTACTTACATGGCCTTACTATCTAAATGTAAATATATAAAATCAACAAACTTAATTAAACAAAAAAGCCAGTCTCTTGTTCATGACCACTAATGCAAAGTCACCCAGTACAGCAGTGAAATAAGTCATCTCTATAACTTAAGCCCCGTAAGAGGTGGGATAAGGCCCCGTCAGAACTCTGTACCTGCAGCTCAGTTTGAGAATAACTGGTCTAAAACAAAAATATTTCTTTGTATGATCACACTGCTACTGTTTGACTGGTGCATTGAGTCTGCTGTCTATCCATAATACTCTATTCTGGTCTCTCTGTTGGTAAAAGTTTCTGTAAATAAATTGAGAACTCACAGTAAGCTCACTATATTTATTTTATGGGCTGGGTACTTTGTCAAAGTTACACTAGTTTATATGAACAAGGTAGTGTTACAATCAAGACACTATTTTTGGACTTACACATTCTAAGTCAATACTGAATTATTAAGACTGGATTCAGTTGAGTCAGTAGTCCAATAAGTCGCTTTTAAAGTTGGCAAAAGACGACTGAATCAACTTGGCAACTATAACTGTCAATACCTATCCAAATGTACTGAATGTTTGTTTTTCTCATACCTAAAATGTTGATTATTTTAAGCTGGCTTCTTCACATCTGGCAAACTTCGAATGAAAATCAGCTCAAACCTTGGGTACATTTATGATGTCCATTAATGTGCAAGATCATTTAAATAAATATATAAACTAAGTCCAAGTCAAACAAAGGGAAATAATGACCTCTAATACGCTATGTGCTGTTTGTTCTATTCATGCACAGGGGAAATTGACAATGACAGTCCTGTGAGGCGTGCTCTGAGGAGAGCAGAAGCACGTCCCAAGAATCTGGCTAAAAGTCTTGAGGACATCACTGCAGTGTCCACCCCACGTAACTAAAACACCACTTCTTATTCTTTATAGTTTTTTTTTCTAAATACTAATAAACGTAAGATTTGTGTATAGGTTCAGAAAGGAGGCAGGAGCTGTCTGTAGACCAAAGATCCAGCAGTGACGGTATGACCTGTGTTAGTTATTTTCTTATACCAAGAACATTTTGATCATGTGCTCCTGTACTTCAGGATCCTCTCTGCCTTCTCCAATGTCATCATTATTTATGGATCCGGAGCACACAAAGAAGATGAGCAAGTCTGTCCCATCCTTTTTACAGAAAGAGGTACAACATCTTCGTGTGAATGCTGGCCCAGCAATTGTTGCTGCCAAAATATGTTTAAGTTCAAAATTGGCAGAAAGTTTTGTTCTAAGGTTTCTGCTGTGGTCCTAGTTAAGTGGGAGTGTGATGACCATGTACAGCGGGGACTTTGGGAGCGTGGAAGTGCAGGGGACCATCCATTTTTCCATTCACTATGTGCAGAAGCTCAGAGAGTTTCACATCTTTGTGGCTCAGTGCAAAGACTTGGCTACTGTTGACCCCAAGAGAGGTCGCTCTGATCCGTGAGTGCTCTGACTGCAAGAATCCACTTTGATTATCACTTCATATAAATAACAACTGAAAACTCTACCTATTTGTTTAAAAATAGTGCAAAAATAGTACAATAGTGCAATGGTTTCACTCTTATCACACTGTTAAAATCTTAGTTTCCCTGCATGTAAAATTAATTTATTTAAATATTTAACTATTTCTAACTAAGGTATGTCAAAAGTTACCTGGTTCCAGACAAGGCTAATCTAGGAAAGAGAAAAACATCTGTGAAAAAGAAGACACTTAATCCAATATTCAACGAAATCCTCAGAGTAAGCATCATATTTTCTGTCACTTTCTTTTTCTTTTATATAACTTTGTCTATTTTGTATTGTTTTTTTCTCATCAGTATCGCGTTCGCATGGAATATCTCAAAACACAGACCTTAATCCTCTCTGTTTGGCACCATGACACTTTTGGTAAGAACAGTTTTCTGGGCGAGATAGACGTGGATCTCTCCAAGTGGGACTTTGACCACACCCAGATGAACTACTTAGCTCTAAAGGCCAGGGTAAGAATGGTATCCGCCCTCACGCACACACAAGACAAGCTGCATTATTTCTGTTCTCATCAAAATAATAGAGGACTTCTTCGTATAGGGTTCAGACAGCTCAGTTCCTAGAGTTAATATGAGATGGTTATATCACATACACAAGACCTGTATAGCATATTTTCACTTCTTTCCCATGAGTGCAGTCTTTTTCATTCTAATATCTAACATTATAAATGTTACATTTTAAACAGGTACATTTGATACACATTCTTGCTTTAATACTGTATTAGAATGGGAATCACCACTGGTGCACAAACTAAAATCACTTTATCTGCTATTTATTCTGTCCATATGCTGTACTGGAAAAGACATAGTTAAATGGTTAAATTTAAGTGTATTGTAATAGTTATTTATCTTTATTGTTGATTGTATATTTTTATATCCTTGTTCTTGTGTTCCCCATTATGCGACAAATAAAGGATCTCTTATCTTAAATGAGAGCTAAACCTCAGCCACCTCATGGGTGCACAATACAATTTTGTATTGGGTTACACCATAGCACCGTAGTCATTGTTCACGCAGTTCACTTGTTATTATTATGTTTTATTCTTGTCTTTTTAGACGTATCCTATTCTGACGCTCCCTAACTGCAGAGGGGAGATGAGGATAGCCATACGTTATGTGCCGCAGATTGGACAAAGCGATGGTCTGTTAAATTTTAG